>SZWC01007559.1:58112-79964 GCA_023375785.1 Penium margaritaceum
ACTGATGCTGATTGGGGAGGGAATATCGATGACAGAAAATCTACCTCCGGCTTTGTGTGTATGTTGAATGGAGGTGCAGTCAGTTGGGCAAGTCGCAAGCAGGAATGTGTCTCTTTGTCAACAGCTGAAGCTGAGTACATCGCCTTGGCTGAGGTGTGTAAAGAGATGCAGTGGCTACGAAGCTTGCTATCCGAGATGAAGGCACCACAGGCAACGGCGACGGTCATCAAGATTGACAACATGAGCGCCATTGACATGTCAAAGAACCCCGTCCTGTCCAGGCGCACAAAGCACATCGAGATCCGCTACCACTACGCTCGAGACTTGGTCTACAAGCAGACAGTGGAGCTCGAGTATGTCGGCACCAAGCTGAACCGGGCTGACATGCTTACAAAGCCACTGGACAAGGATCTCCACCAGGCGGGCAGGCAAGGTGTCGGCATGGTCAACGCAAGTGATGACGAATGATGATGGTCACTGACGCAAGGTGCAAGGGAGAGATTTGTTGAATGTTTTTGCCCCTTGTTCAGTGTTGTAGGACGGATCAGGAATGCTCTGCCCCTTGTGGAGGTATGACCCCTAGATCCGTTGTAGTGTGACTCAACTATGCTCTGTCTCTTGTGAGATATGACCTGTGAGTACACCATGTGGGTGAGTGGTTACCTTGGCCATTTTGTTGATTTGGCCAAGTGAGAGGTCATGAGGTCGATCCTGGCCCCATGCATATCTTGTTTGCTGTGGAAGCTTCCAAGAATGAAAGTCCGTAGCTTCTTGGACGCTACATGGTTGGTCTGTCACCTTGACACTAGGATGCTTATGTGTCAAGCCCACAGTGCAAGTCTATTGGTGATGTGGCTGGTTCAGGCCACTTCCCAGGAATGTGCTTTTGAGTTCTAGGACTGGACAGACAGCTATTAAAGGACTTGTCTTGCATGCTGATCAATCAACCCTTGCTTGATGCTCTCTTGCGTATTGATGACTTGAGCTCTTCTTGAGATGTAATGCTAAGGCGTTAGTACTCTTGAAGGTGAAGTGTATGCCTGATTACGTTTGGGGTGCATGACACATGTCAACAAAGGAAGAAGGCATAAAAACCTTTGTGAGCTTTTCGGTTTCGCGGCTTCTCTGCCAGAGGTGGTTAGCTCAATAGCTAACAATTGGTTCCCCCTCTGACCATTTGTGATTTGTGTTATGAGTTTTCAACGTTGGCCACACACTGTTAAATTCGTTTCGGCGTGGTTAGTGGCATATGCCTGCTTTGGTTTGTCACTGTACATGGTTGCTACGCCTTGTCACTACGTATTGAAGGTCTTTGTACTTTCTAGTTGATAGCTATTGTTCCGAAATCATTGTTACTCCCCCTCACTATTCGTGACTCTTGTTGTGAGTTGTCAACGTTGACCATGTCAGATATATGACTCCGACAAGGTCTTTCTCACAGAATACACCCCTCGGATAATTGGAGTTCTTGATACTGGTTCAGATCCCACACCGAACCACCTTGGCAACGGCTGGTCGGTCACGACCGTTCTACCAGAGCCGAGCCGCCCCTAACAAGGGACCACGTCGCCACGCGTCCGGCTAGCGGAAAGAAGGCGTTAATACTTGCTTTGTCCTGATCTGTAGCATATACGGAGGATGTTCATTCCCTCCCTAGTTTAGCCAGAACAGTTCTTTCCATCCTGATCCCTTTTGGTTTTGCTGCTTTGCCGCCGTGTCTTTGCCCTGTTCGCACCTTGCATTCCTTGCCTTTGCCAGCATCTCCCAACTCTTTGCTCCGTCGCTCCCGCTCCTTTGCTCAGTCTCCTTACTATCACTCCTTTCGCCCGCACTTCCTCTCATCAGCTCGTCTACCTCGACTCTCTTACGTCTCAGCCTCTATCAACCTCTGTGACTAACTCTTTGGGACCGCACTCGCTTACATCACTCTACTGACGTACACTTTCATGTTTCGATGCTTCTGCCTGCTTCTGCTACTGCTATCCTCGTGTCTGCATTCTTCTGACATGGTATAAGAGCTTCAGGCAACATTACCTGGGGTCCCGTGACCGTGTCGTCGCTCTACCGCCATCCTTCCTTCATCGCTTCCATTTGTATTCCTCTACCGCCGCTGCCGTCGCCTCGCGCTTCTCCGCTTCGTCTGCAGCTGTGATCAGCAGCACTGCCTGACAAGTTCCCCACGCTAAAGAAACGCCTTGTCATCCTAAGGAAGCGTCACGCCCATTTCCGCGCCCGTGGCCAACAATCGGTGACTTGTCGCCCACGTCAGCCGCAAGCAACTCTTGAGCCATCGCCTGCCGTCAACTACGAAGAAGCCTCCTACCGTTCGCCATCCACTGCTCCTCATCTCTCCCTGCCTCCACAAGTACCTCCTCCTCTTGCCTCTTTCCTAATCAGCCTCATCTGCACTTCCTCCCCATCATCCTCAGTCCGCTTGCACCCATCATCTTCAGCCGCCTTCCCGCATCACCCTCTCGCTCTGTCAGCAGCTACTGCCAAAACTGCCGCCGTCAGGATATCGGACACCACCAGTCTTCCTGCTCCCATTTCCAAGCCAACTGGGGAACAAGCCGTCACTCTCCTGGCATCGGCGGACCAGTGCCTCTGCCCATTGCTCGACTCCCTCTCCCGCAGCCAACTTCCTCGACCTACCAGGATATCGGACACCGCCAGTCTTCGTGCCCGCCAAGGGCCAACTGGGGAACAAGCCGTCACTCTCCTGAAAGCAGAGGAAGTGGTTGTCCCACTCTCTCCTGTTACCGCGCTGCTCCTCATCCCGCCATCCTCCACTCGCCTCGCTTTCCACGTTCCACCTCCAGCATCATCATCAGCCTTCATTTCTCGCATCATCCTCGTCTGCTGCCATCAGTCCCCCTCGTCCTCTTCGCCTCCGCCTCCTCAACCTTATCAGCCGCCCACCTCATCTCATTGACATCTGCCATCCTCCGGCCTCTGCATCATTTGCATCTTCCGCACCGCCTCCTCGTCATTTCTTCTCATCAGCATCATTTTGCAGCGCACGTGGTTCCGCCCCTGTGCCCACTCATTCAATTGCCTCCTCCGCTTCCGCATCGTTCTCCGCTCGGCACAAGGATCCGCCCGGTCGCATCGCCCATTTCGCAACGACCTACGCCCACGCCGAAACTTCCTTTAGCGCACACGGCTCGTCCTTGCGCCCACTCCCACATCATCATCAGCCTCCGCTATTTCCATCAGCAATCATTATCAGTATCTATGGCCAGCACAAGGATCTGCACGAGCTAGCTGCCCGCTTTGCAGCAGCCTGCACCCACGCCGGCAGCAGATTTCTCGCGGTGCGTTGACACCTTCCTTTACCTTGTCGCATTTTATCCCCCTACCTCATCAGCGCACGTGGTTTCGCCCCTGCGCCCACTCTACCATTAATTGCTGCTCCACCGTTCGCATCATCCTCTACTCAGCACAAGGATTTGCCCGGTCACATCGCCCACTCCGCGACGACCCGCGCCCACGCCGAAACTTCACATGCGCACGAGGATTTGCCCCTGCACCCACTCAACCATCCATCGCTTCCCCGCTGTTCGCATCATCTTCTACTCGGCACACGGATTCGCCCAGTCGCATCGCCAACTTTGCGACGACCTGCGCCCACGCCGAAACACTCTCAGCCCATGAGCACCACTCTTATCCAAACCTGTGCAGCACTCGCCCACCTCCGCAACGCTTACCTTCCTTTCAGCATTCTTCTCCAACCTATGTCCAGTCTCACTCATCTGCTCGGCAAATGGATCTGCCTGGTGGCTCCACACAAGTGACCTCCACCCACACAGACTTGTGCAGCTCTTCGCTCTCTTCTTGACCACTCTCTATCCTCTCTTCCCTCTTCAACCCCCTTTCCTCCTTCAGCAGGGTCAAACCTGCTCAAATTCCGCTGGTAAACAGACACCGGCAACTGTCACGCACTCTCAACAACCAACAATCATGGCAGCACAAGCCCTCGACTGGACACACATTCCCGTTCTTGATCAGTTGGTAGAAAACATCCACGACTGGTATGGTGGCATACAAGTCAAGACAAAGCACTCTTTCCTCTGCGGGTATCAGCTCTCCCTCGTTTTGGAAGGAGTTTATGACAACCACGGATGTCCCTCAAGGGCATATACGACAACCTTGCAGGACGTAAAAAGATGCTTATCTGAAACCACCCATACTCTCTACCAGAGGATAATCGATGAATTGTCACATGTCGCAGCAATGTGGCACAGTCTTGTGGCAGCAGCGTGGAATCCGAACCTCTGCAACGTGATCATCCTCTCTCTCCGTCGACTGGTCAATCCCCCCATCAGACAACGACACCTAGACACTGATGCCCTATAGGCACTCACGCATTCATACCTTGTCGGATGCAGGGGGGTTGTCAGAAATATGACTCCGACAAGGTCTTTCTCACAGTATGCACCCATCGGATAATCCAAGTTCTTGATACTGGTTCAGATCCCAGACCGAACCACCTTGGCAACGGCTGGTTGGTCACGACCGTTCTACCAGAGCCGAGCCGCCCCTAATAAGCGACCACATCGCCACGCGTCCGGCTAGCAGAAAGAAGTCGTTAATACTTGCTTAGTCCTGTTATGTAGTATATACGGAGGATGTTCATTCCCTCCTTAGTTTAACCAGAAAAGTTCTGTCCATCATGTTCCCTTTTGGTTTCGCGGCTTCGCCACCGTGTCTTCGCCCTGCTCGCACCTCGCATTCCTTGCCTTCGCCAGCATCTCCCAACTCTTCGCTCCGTCACTCCTGCTCCTTCCCTTAGTCTCCTTACTCATTCAACCATCACTCCTTTTGCCCGCAATTCCTCTCATCAGCTCGTCTACCTTGACTCTCTCACGTCTCAGCCTCTATCAACCCTTGCGACCAACTCCTTGGGACCGCACTCGCGTACATCACTCTGCTGACGTACACTTGCATGTTCCGACGCTTCTCCCTGCTTCTGCTACTACTATCCTCGTGTCTCCTTCTTGTGACAGACCACATTAAGTGAAATTGTTTGGTCATGGTCAGAGATACATGCATACGTTGGTTGGTCACTGTGCATGGTAGCCACACTGTACCAGTACATATTGAATGTCGTTGTACTTGCTAGTCAATAACTAGTATTCACAAAGCATTGCTTCCCCCTCTAACCATTTGTGACCTGTGTTATGATTTGTCAAAGTTGACCACACATAGTGACATTCTTTGGTCATGGTCAGTGACATATGCCTACTTTGGTAGGTCATTGTACAAGGTAGCCACACCGTGCCACTACTTATTGAAGGTCCTTGTGCTTGCTAGTTGATACCTGGTGTTCCCAAACCATCGTTCCCCTCTCTGACCATTTGTGACTCGTATTTTGAGTTGTCACCAATGACCACACACAGCGGATTTCTTTGGTCAAAGGCAGTACATATTCCTGCTTTGGTCGGTCATTGTGCATGGTAGCCACACCGTGCTACCAGTTATTGAAGGTCTTTGTCCTTGCTAGTTGAAACTAGCATTCCGAAACCATCGTTTCCCCCTCTGACCATTCGTGACTCGTGTTATGGGCTGTCAACGTTGACCAACCATACTGAAATTCTTTGGTCATGGTCAGTGACATATGCCTAGTTTGGTTGTTTGGTGTGTAACGTAGCCACACCGTGCCACCACGTATTGAAGTTCTTTGTCCTTCCTAGTCAATACATAGGGTTCCCAAGCCATTGTCTCTCCCTCTGACCATTTCTGACTCGTGTTATGAGTTGTCAATGTTGAACACACTTAGTGGACCTCTTTGGTCATAGTCAGTGACGTATGCATCCTTTGGTTGGTCGCTGTGCACGCTAGCCACGCCATGCCACTACTTGTTGAAGGTCTTTGTAATTGCTAGTTTATTACTAGTGTTGCCAACCCATTGTTCCCCCTCTGAGCTTTTGTGACTCGTGTTATGAGTTTTCAATGTTGACCACACACTGTGAAATTCGTTTGGTCATGGTTAGTGGCATATGCCTACATTGGTTTGTCATTGTACATGGTTGTCTCGCCATGTCACTACGTATTGACAGTCTTTGTGCTTCCTAGTTTATAGCTATTGTTCCCAAACCATTGTTACCCCCTTTGACTATGTGTGACTCTTGTTGTGAGTTGTCAATGTTGACCACATGAAGTGAAATTCTTTGGTCATGGTCAGTGACATATGCATACTTTGGTTGGTCACTGTGCATGGTAGCCACAATGTGCCACTACATATTGAAGGTCTTTGTACTTACTAGTCCATGAGTAGTATTCACAAACCATTGTTTCCCCCTCTCACCATTTGTGACTCGTGTTATGAGTTGTAAAAGTTGACCACACATAATGACATTCTTTGGTCATGGTTTGTGACATATGCCTACTTTGGTTGGTCATTGTACATGTTAGCCACACCATGACACTACTTATTGAAGGTCCTTGTGCTTGCTAGTTGTTACCTGGTGTTCCCAAAGCATTGTTCCCCCCTCTGACCTTTTGTGACTCGTATTATGAGTTGTCAACGTTGACCACACACAGCGGATTTCTTTCTTCAAAGGTCGTACATATGCCTACTTTGGTCGGTCATTGTGCATGGTAGCCACACCGTGCTACTACTTTTTGAAGGTCGTTGTACTTGCTAGTTGAAAACTAATATTCCGAAACCATTGTTTCCCCCTCTGACCATTTGTGACTCGTGTTATGGGTTGTGAACGTTGACCACCCATACTGAAATTCGTTGGTCATGGTCATTGACATATGCCTAGTTTGGTTGTTCGGTGTGCATAGTAGTCACACCGTGCCACCACGTATTGAAGTTCTTTGTCCTTTCTAGTCGAAAAATAGGGTTCCCAAACCATTGTCTCTCCCTCTGACCATTTGTGACTCGTGTTATGAGTTTTCAATGTTGACCACACATAGAGGACTTCTTTGGTCATAGTCAGGGACGTATGCATCCTTTGGTTGGTCACTGTGCATGCTAGCCACACCGTGCAACTACTTTTTCAATGTCTTCGTACTTGCTAGTTGATAGCTAGTGTTCCCTGCCCATTTTTTCCCGCTCTCACCATTTGTGACTCGTGTTATGAGTTTTCAACGCTAACCACACACAGTGAAATTAGTTTGGTCATGGTTAGTGGCATATGCCTACTTTGGTTTGTCACTGTACATGGTTGCAACGCCATGTCACAACGTATTGAAGGTCTGTGTGCCTTCTACTTGATAGCTAGTGTTCCCAAACCATTGTGCCCCCTTTTCACTATGTGTGACTCTTGTTGTGAGTTGTCAATGTTGACCACGTGAAGTGAAATTCCTTGGTCATGGTCAGTGACATATGCATACTTTCGTTGGTCACTGTGCATGGTAGCCACACTGTGCCACTACATATTGACGGTCTTTGTACTTGCTAGTTGATAACTAGTATTCACAAACCATTGTTTCCCCCTCTGACCATTTGTGACTCGTGTTATGAGTCGTCAAATTTGACCACACATAGTGACATTCTTTGGTCATGGTCAGTGAGATATGCCCACTTTGGTTGGTCATTGTACATGGTAGCCACACCATGCCACTACTTATTGAAGGTCCTTGTGATTGCTAGTTGATACCTGGTGTTCCTAAACCATCGCTCTCCCCTCTTACCATTTGTGACTCGTATAATGAGTTGTCAACTTTGACCACACACAGCGGATTCCTTTGGTCGAAGGTAGTACATAATATGCCTACTTTGGTCGGACATTGTGCATGGTGGCCACACCGGGCTGCTAATTATTGAAAGGTCGCTGTCCTTGCTAGTTGAAAAGCAATATTCCGAAACCATTGTTTCGCCCTCTGACCATTTGTGACCCGTGTTATGGGTTGTGAACGTTGACCACCCATACTGAAATTCGTTGGTCATGGTCAGTGACATATGCCTAGTTTTGTTGCTGGGTGTGCATAGTAGCCATACCGTGCCACCACGTATTGAAGTTCTTTGTCCATTCTAGTTGATACATAGGGTTCCCAAACCATTGTATCTCCCTCTGACCATTTGTGACTCGTGTTATGAGTTCTCAATGTTGACCACACATAGTGGACTTCTTTGGGCATAGTCATTGACGTATGCATCCTTTGATTGGTCACTGTGCACTCTAGCCACACCGTGCCACTACTTGTTGAAGGTCTTTGTACTTGCTAGTTGATAACTAGTGCTCCCAACCCATTGTTTCCCCCTCTGACCATTTGTAACTCGTGTTATGAGTTTTCAACGTTGACGACATACTGTGAAATTCTGTTGGTCATGGTTAGTGGCATATGCCTACTTTGGTTCGTCACTATACATGGTTGCCACGCCATGTTGTTATGTATTGAAGGTCTTTGTGCTTTCTAGATGATATCTAGTGTTCCCAAACCATTGTTACCCCCTCTGACGTTTTGTGGCTATTGTGGTAAGCTGTCAACGTTGACCACATGAAGTGAAAAGATTTCGGTCTTGGTAAGTGACATATGCATAATTTGGTTGGTCACTGTGCATGGTAGCTACACTGTGCCACTACATATTGAAGGTCTTTGTACTTGCCAGTCAATAAATAGTATTGACAAAGCATTGTTTCCCCCTTTGACCATTTGTGACTCGTGTTATGAGTTGTCAAAGTTGACCACACATAGTGACATTCTTTGGTCATGGTCACTCACATATGCCTACTTTGGTTGGTCATTGTTCATGGTAGCCACACCATACCAATGCTTATTTAATGTCCTTGTGCTGGCTAGCTGATACCTGGTGTTCCCAAACCATCGTTCCCCCCTCTGACCATTTGTGACTCGTATTTGGTGTTGTCAGCAATGACCACTCACAGCGGATTTCTTTGATCAAAGGCAGTACATATTCCTGCTTTGGTCGGTCATTGTGCACGGTAGCCACACCGTGCTACCGATTATTGAAGGTATTTGTCCTTGCTAGTTGAAACTAGCATTCCAAAACCATCGTTTCCCCCTCGGACCATTTGTGACTCGTGTTATGGGTTGTGAACGTAGACCAACCATGATGAAATTCTTTGGTCATGGTCATTGACATATGCCTAGTTTGGTTGTTCGGTGTGCATAGTAGTCACACCGTGCCACCACGTATTGAAGTTCTTTGTCCTTTCTAGTCGAAACATAGGGTTCCCAAACCATTGTCTCTCCCTCTGACCATTTGTGACTCGTGTTATGAGTTGTCAATGTTGACCACACATATTGGACTTCATTGGACATAGTCAGTGACGTACGCATCCTTTGGTTCATCACTGTGCATGCTAGCCACACCGTGCCACTACTTATTCAATGTCTTCGTACTTGCTAGTTGATAGCTAGTGTTCCCAGCCCATTGTTTCCCGCTCTCACCATTTGTGACGCGTGTTATAAGTTTTCAACGTTGACCACACACTGTGAAATTAGTTTGGTCATGGTTAGTGGCATATGCCTACTTTGGTTTGTCACTGTACATGGTTGCAACGCCATGTCACTACGTATTGAACGTCTGTGTGCCTTCTAGTTGATAGCTACTGTTCCCAAACCATTGTTCCCCCGTTTCACTATGTGTGTTTCTTGTTGTGATTTGTCAATGTTGACCACATGAAGTGAAATTCCTTGGTCATGGTCAGTGACATATGCATGCTTTCGTTGGTCACTGTGCATGGTAGCCACACTGTGCCACTACATATTGATGGTCTTTGTACTTGCTACTTGATAACTAGTATTCACAAACCATTGTTTCCCCCTCTGACCATTTGTGACTCGTGTTATGAGTTGTCAAACTTGACCACACATAGTGAAATTCCTTGGACATGGTCAGTGAAATATGCCTACTTTGGTTAGTCATTGTACATGGTAGCCACACCATGCCACTACTTATTGAAGGTCCTTGTGATTGCTAGTTGATACCTGGTGTTCCTAAACCATCGTTCTCCCCTCTGACCATTTGTGACTCGTATTATCACTTGTCAACGTTGACCACACCCAGCGGATTTCTTTGGTCAAAGGCATTACATATGCCTACTTTGGTCGGTCATTGTGCATGGAAGCCACACCGTGCTACTACTTATTGAAGGTCGTTGAAATTGTTAGTTGAAAACTAATGTTTGGATACCATTGTTTCCCCCTCTGACCATTTGTGACTTGTGTTATTGGATGTGGACGTTGACCAACCATATCGAAATTCTTTGGTCATGGTCAGTGATATCTGCCTAGTTTGGTTGTTTGGTGTGCATAGTAGCCACAACGTGCCACTACATATTGTATTTTGTAGTCCTTTCTAGTCGCTACATAGAGTTCCCAATCCATTGTCTCTCCCTCTGCCCATTTGTGACTCATGCTATGAGTTGACCACACATAGTGGACTTCTTTGGTCATAGTCAGTGACGTATGCATCCTTTGGTTGGTCACTTTGCACGCTAGCCACACCGTGCCACAACTTCCATCCCAACTTCCAACCCAACTTCCAACCCAACTTCCAACCCAACTTCCAACCCAACTTCCAACCCAACTTCCAACTCAACTTCCAACCCAACGTCCAACCCAACATCCAACCCAACTTTCAACGCAACTTCCAACCCAACTTCCATCCCAACATCCGTCCAACCTTCAAACCAAACTTCCATCTCAACTTCCATCCCAACATCCAACCCAACGTCCAACCCAACTTCCAACCCAACTTCCAACCCAACTTCCAACCCAACTTCCAACCCAACTTCCAACCCAACTTCCAACCCAGCTTCTCGCCCAATTTTCAACCCAACTTCCAACCCAACTTCCAACCCAACTTCCATCCCATCTTCCATCCCAACTTCCAACCCAACTTCGATCCCAGCTTCCATCTCAACTTCCAACCCAACTTCCAACCCAACTTCCAACCCAGTTTCCAACCCAACTTCCATCCCAACTTCCAACACAACTTCCAACCTAAATTCAAACCCAACATCCAACCCAACTTCCAACCCAGCTTCCAACCCAACGTCCAACCTAACTTTCAACCCAACTTACAACCAAACTTCTAACCCAACTTCCAACCTAACTTCCAACCCAACTTTCAACCCAACTTCCATCCCAACTTCCATCCCAACTGCCAACTCAACTTCCATCCCAACTTCTCACCCAATTTCGAACTCAACTTCCAACCCAACTTCCAACCGAACTTTCAACCCAACTTCCAACCCAACTCCCAACGCAACTTCCAAGCTAATCTCCAACCCAACTTCCAACCCAACTTCCAACCCAACTTCAAACCCAACTTCCAACCCAACTTCCATCCCAACTTCCATCCCAACTTCCAACCCAACTTCCAACACAACTTCCAACCTAACTTCCAATCCAATTTCCAACCTAACTTCCAACCCAACTTCCATCCCAACTTCCATCCCGACTTCAAACCCAACTTCCATCCCAACTTCCATCCCAACAACCAACCCAACTTCTGACCCAACTTCCAACACAACTTCCAACCCAATTTCCAACCCAATTTCCAACCCAATTTCCAACCCAAATTCCAACCCAGCTTCTGACCCATCAGACCCAACTTTCAATCCAACTTCCAACCCAACTTACAACTCAACTTCCAACCCAACTTCCAATCCAACTTCCAACCCAACTTCCAACCCAACTTCCAACCGAAATTCCATCCCAATTTCCAACCCAAGTTCCAACCCAACTTCCAACCCAACTTCCAACCCAACCTTCAACCCAACTTCCAACCCAACTTCCAACCCAACGTCCCACCCAACTTCCAACCCAACTTCCAACCCAACGTCCCACCCAACTTCCAACCCAACTTCCAACCCAACGTCCCACCCAACTTCCAACCCAACTTCCAACCCAACGTCCCACCCAACTTCCAACCCAACTTCCAACCCAACGTCCCACCCAACTTCCAACCCAACTTCCAACCCAACGTCCCACCCAACTTCCAACCCAACTTCCAACCCAACGTCCCACCCAACTTCCAACCCAACTTCCAACCCAACGTCCCACCCAACTTCCAACCCAACTTCCAACCCAACGTCCCACCCAACTTCCAACCCAACTTCCAACCCAACGTCCCACCCAACTTCCAACCCAACTTCCAACCCAACGTCCCACCCAACTTCCAACCCAACTTCCAACCCAACGTCCAACCCTACTTCCAACCCAACTTCCATCCCAGCTTCCATCCCAACTTCAAACCCAACTTCCATCCCAACTTCCATCCCAACATCCATCCCAACTTCCAACCCAACTTCCAACCCAACTTCCAACCCAATTTCCAACCCAACTTCCATCCGAACTTCCAGCCCAAGTTCCAACCCAGCTTCCAACCCAACTTCTAACCCAACAGCCAACCCAAATTCCATCCCAACTTTTATCCCAACTTCCAACCCAACTTCCAACCGAACTTGTAACCCAACTTCCAACCCAACCTTCATCCCAACTTCCATCCCAACTTCCAACCCAACTTCCAACCCAACTTCCAACCCAACTTCCAACCCAACTTCCAACCCAACTTCCAACCCAACTTCCAACCCAACTTTCAACCCAACTTCCAACCCAACTTCCAACCCAACTTCCAACCCAACTTCCAACCCAACTTCCAACCCAACTTCCAACCCAACTTCCAACCTAGATTCTAACCCAGCTTCCAACCCAACGTTCAAACCAACTTCCAACCCAACTTCCAACCCAACTTCCCACATAATTTCAGACCCAATTTCAAAACCAACTTCCAACCCAACTTCCGACCCAACTTCCAACCCAACTTCCAACTCCAATTCCAACCCAACTTCCAGTCCAACTTCCAATCCAACTTCCAACCCAACTTCCAACTAAACTTCCAACCTAACTTCCAACCCAATTTCCAACCCAGATTTCAACCCAGCTTCTATCCTAACATTCAACCGAACTTCCAACCCAACTTCCAATCCAACTTCCATCCCAACTTCCATCCCAACTTCAAACCCAAGTTCCAACCCAAATTTCAACCCACCTTCCAACCCAACTTCCAATCCAAGTTCCAACCCAACTTGTAACCCAGCATCCAACTCGACTTCCAACCCAACATCCAACCTAACTCCCAATCCAACTTCCATCCCTGCTTCCATCCCAACTTCGAACCCAACTTCCAACCCAACTTCCAATCAAGCTTCCAACCCAACTTCCAACCGAGCTTCCAATCCAACTTTCATCCCATCTTCCATCCCAGCTTCCAACCCAACTTCCAACCCAACTTCTAACCCAACTTCCAATCCAACTTCCAACCCAACCTCCAACCCAACTTCCAACCCAACTTCAAATCCAACATTCAACCCAACTTCCAACCCAACTTCCAACCCATTTTTCAACCCAACTTCCACCCCATCTTCCAACCAAACGTCCAATCCATTTCATAACCAAACTTCAAACCCAACTTTCAACCCAACTTCCAACCCAACTTCTAACTCAACTTCCATCCCAACCGCCATCCCAACTTCCATCCCAACTTCCAACCCTACTTCCATCCCAACTTCTAACCCAACTACCAACCTTACTTCCAACCCAACTTCCAACCCAGCATCCAACCCAGCTTCCAACCCAACTTTCAACCCAACTTCCAGCCCAACTTCCAACCCAACTTCCAACCAAACTTCCAACCCAACTTCCAACCTTACTTCCAACCCAACTTCCAACCCAGCATCCAACCCAGCTTCCAACCCAACTTTCAACCCAACTTCCAGCCCAACTTCCAACCCAACTTCCAACCAAACTTCCAACCCAACTTCCAACACAACTTCCATCCCATCTCCACCCCAACTTCTCACCCAACTTCAAACCCAACTTCCAACCCAACATCCAACCCATCTTCCCACCCAACTTCCAACCCAACTTCCAACCCAACTTTCAACCACACTTCCAACCCAACTTCCAACCCAACTTCCATCCGAGCTTCATTACAACTCCCAACCCAACTTCCATCCGAACTTCCAGCCCAAGTTCCAACCCAGATTTCAACCGAACTTCTTTCCCAACTTCCAACCCAACATCCATCCCAACTTCCATCCCAATTTCCAACCCAACTTCCAACCCAACTTCCAACCCACATTCCGACCCAACTTCCAACCCAGCTTCCAACCCAAATTTCAACCCAACATCCAACCCAACTTCAAACCCAACTTCCAACTAAACTTCAACCCAACTTCCAACGCAACTTCCATCCCAACTTCCATCCCAACTTCCAACCCAACTTCCAACATAGATTCCATCCTAGCTTTCAACCCAACGTTCAAACCAACTTCCAACCCAACTTCCAACCCAATTTTCAACCCAACGTTCAACCCAACTTCTTTCCTAACATTCAACCGAACTTCCAACCCAACTTCCAACCCAACTTCCATCCCAACTTCCATCTCAACTTCCAACCCAAGCTCCAACCCAAATTTCAACCCAGATTCCAACCCAACTTCCAATCCAACTTCCAACCCAACTTGTAACCCAACATCCAACCTAACTCCCAATCCAACTTCCATCCTTGCTTCCATCCCAACTTCCAACCCAACTTCCAACCCAACTTCCAATCCAGCTTCCAACCCAACTTCCAACCGAGCTTCCAATCCAACTTTCATCCCATCTTCCATCACAACTTCCAACCCAACTTCCAACCCAACTTCTAGCCCAACTTCCAATCCAACTTCCAACCCAACCTCCAACCCAACTTCCAACCCAACTTCCAACCCAACTTTCAACCCAACTTCCAACCCAACTTCCAACCCATTTTTCAACCTAACTTCCAACCCATCTTCTAGCCCAACGTCCAACCCATTTTATAACCCAACTTCCTACCCAACTTTCAACCCAACTTCCAACCCAACTTCCAGCCTAACTTCCATCCCAACCCCCATCCCAATTTACATCCCAACTTCCAACCCAACTTCCAACCCAACTTCCAACCCAACTTCCAACCCAACTTCCAACCCAGCATCCAACCCAGCATCCAACCCAACTTTCAACCCAACTTCCAGCCCAACTTCAAACCCAACTTCCAACCAAACTTCCAACCCAACTTCCATCCCACCTCCATCCTAGCTTCTAACCAAACTTCCAACCCAACTTCCAACACAACATCCAACCCATCTTCCAACCCAACTTTCAACCCAACTTCCAACCCAACTTCCAACCTAACTTCCAACCAACTTCGAACCTGAATTACAGCTCAACTTCCAACCAAATGGTCAACCCAACTTCCAACCCAACTCCAAACCCAACTTCCAACCCAACTTCCAACCCAACGTACAACCCAACTTCCAACCCAACTTCCTTCCCAACTTCCATCCCAACCTTCAACCCCACTTCCATCCCAACTTCCATCGCAACTTCCAACCCATCTTCCAACCCTACTTCCAACCCAACTTCCAACCCAAGTTCCAACCCAAGTTCCAACCCAACTTCCAAGCCAACTTCCAACCCAACTTCCAACCCAACTTACAACCCAACTTCCAACCCAACTTCCATCCCAACTTCCATCCCAACTTCCAACCCATCTTCCAACCATCCTTCCAACCCAACTTCCAACCCAAGTTCCAACCCAAGTTCCAACCCAACTTCCAAGCCAACTTCCAACCCAACTTCCAACCCAACTTACAACCCAACTTCCAACCCAACTTCCATCCCAACTTCCATCCCAACTTCCAACCCATCTTCCAACCATCCTTCCAACCCAACTTCCAACCCAAGTTCCAACCCAAGTTCCAACCCAACTTCCAAGCCAACTTCCAACCCAACTTCCAACCCAACTTACAACCCAACTTCCAACCCAACTTCCATCCCAACTTCCATCCCAACTTCCAACCCATCTTCCAACCATCCTTCCAACCCAACTTCCAACCCAAGTTCCAACCCAAGTTCCAACCCAACTTCCAAGCCAACTTCCAACCCAACTTCCAACCCAACTTACAACCCAACTTCCAACCCAACTTCCATCCCAACTTCCATCCCAACTTCCAACCCATCTTCCAACCAAACTTCCAACCCAACTTCCAACCCAACTTCCAATCCAGCTTCTAACCCAACTTCCAACCCAACGTCCAACCCAACTTCCAACCCAACTTCCAACCCAACTTCCAACCCAACTTCCAACCCAACTTCCAACCCAACTTTCAACCCAACTTTCGACCGAACTTCCAATTCAACTTCCAACCCAACGTCCAACCCAACTTCCAGCCCAACTTCCAACCCAACTTCCATCCTAGTATACAACACAACTTCCATCCCAACTTCCATCCCAACTTGAAGCCCAACTTCCATCCGAACTTCCTCCCAACATCCAACCCAACTTCCAACCCAACATCCAACCCAACTTCCAACCCAATTTCCAACCCAACTTCCAACCCAACTTCCAACCAAACTTCCAACCCAGCTTCTAACCCAGCTTCGAACCCAACTTTCAACCCAATTTCCAACCCAACTTCCAACCCAACTTCCAACCCAACTTCCAGAAAGAAAGAAAGTTCAGAGACCATGGATCTTTGGGTTGCTGACATCCTCACCATCCTCTTTCCCGAGTTCCTCCATGGCTTTGGCGTCACTGATGCTCTCCTCGCCCCTCCCCTATATGTTGGCCAGCCTATCACAGAGGCTGAAAGGAGTCTCAGATATGCAGATGTCAACCGCCAAGTCCGAGCAGCACTTAGGACGATCACTGACGTCAGCTGGCATGAGGCTTATACCAGGCACCCACACAATCTGAGTACCATGTGGCACAACTTCTTTTTAGCCTGTCGAGCACGTCGTCCCGCAGAGGATGAAAAGTGAAAGTACTTGCACAGGCAATAATCCTTCTCCCTGCCAGCATCAAGGGGGGTGTTAGAAACATAAAATCTGGCATTCCGAAGGATCATCTCTCGGACTAGCTCCGAGTTCTCAAAAACGGCTCGGTCCATCACCGAACCAACTTGACCAACGGTTCATCGGATACATGACCGTTCAACCGACGGGCAAGGTATCTCCTAATAAAGTGACACCTGTCACCCGCATCCAGCTAGCGAGAAGAAGCCGTTGCTATGCTCATTTTTCCTGTTCTGTCCTTTTATACCGAGATGTTCATTCCCTCGAGCTAACCAGAACAGTTATGCCCATCCTGGTACCCTTTGGTTCCGCGGCTTCGCCGCCGTGTCTTCGCTCTGCTCGCTCTTTGCATCTCCTGCCTTCGCCACCCTCTCCCAGTCCTCAACTCTTAGCTCCATCACTCTCGCTCCTTCGCTCAGTCCTCAACCAGTCATCACTCGTCTCACTCTCGGGCTTTCTCTCTATCCCTCTCAACACCTGTTCTACCTCGTCTCGGCCTCTGTCAAGCTCTGTGACTAACTCCTTGGGACCGCTCTCGCTTACTTCACTTTGGTGGTGGTCTTGCGCTTGTTCCGATGCTTTTGCTTGCCTCTACTACTGCTGTTCTCATACCTGCATTCTTCTGACACTTCCAACCCAACTTCCAACCCAACTTCCAGCCCAACTTCCAACCCAAATTCCAACCCAACTTCTAACCCAGCTTCTAACCCAGTTTCCAACCCAACTTTCAACCCAACTTCCAACCCAACTTCCAACCCAACTTCCAACCCAACTTCCAACCCGATTTCCAACCATACTTCCAACCCAATTTCCAACCCAACTTCCAACGTAACTTCCAATCCAACTTCCATCCCAACTTCCATCCCAACTTCCATCCCAACTTCCATCCCAACTTCCATCCCAACTTCCATCCCAACTTCCATCCCAACTTCCATCCCAACTTCCATCCCAACTTCCATCCCAACTTCCATCCCAACTTCCATCCCAACTTCCATCCCAACTTCCATCCCAACTTCCATCCCAACTTCCATCCCAACTTCCATCCCAACTTCCATCCCAACTTCCATCCCAACTTCCATCCCAACTTCCATCCCAACTTCCATCCCAACTTCCATCCCAACTTCCATCCCAACTTCCATCCCAACTTCCATCCCAACTTCCATCCCAACTTCCATCCCAACTTCCATCCCAACTTCCATCCCAACTTCCATCCCAACTTCCATCCCAACTTCCATCCCAACTTCCATCCCAACTTCCATCCCAACTTCCATCCCAACTTCCATCCCAACTTCCATCCCAACTTCCATCCCAACTTCCATCCCAACTTCCATCCCAACTTCCATCCCAACTTCCATCCCAACTTCCATCCCAACTTCCATCCCAACTTCCATCCCAACTTCCATCCCAACTTCCATCCCAACTTCCATCCCAACTTCCATCCCAACTTCCATCCCAACTTCCATCCCAACTTCCATCCCAACTTCCATCCCAACTTCCATCCCAACTTCCATCCCAACTTCCATCCCAACTTCCATCCCAACTTCCATCCCAACTTCCATCCCAACTTCCATCCCAACTTCCATCCCAACTTCCATCCCAACTTCCATCCCAACTTCCATCCCAACTTCCATCCCAACTTCCATCCCAACTTCCATCCCAACTTCCATCCCAACTTCCATCCCAACTTCCATCCCAACTTCCATCCCAACTTCCATCCCAACTTCCATCCCAACTTCCATCCCAACTTCCATCCCAACTTCCATCCCAACTTCCATCCCAACTTCCATCCCAACTTCCATCCCAACTTCCATCCCAACTTCCATCCCAACTTCCATCCCAACTTCCATCCCAACTTCCATCCCAACTTCCATCCCAACTTCCATCCCAACTTCCATCCCAACTTCCATCCCAACTTCCATCCCAACTTCCATCCCAACTTCCATCCCAACTTCCATCCCAACTTCCATCCCAACTTCCATCCCAACTTCCATCCCAACTTCCATCCCAACTTCCATCCCAACTTCCATCCCAACTTCCATCCCAACTTCCATCCCAACTTCCATCCCAACTTCCATCCCAACTTCCATCCCAACTTCCATCCCAACTTCCATCCCAACTTCCATCCCAACTTCCATCCCAACTTCCATCCCAACTTCCATCCCAACTTCCATCCCAACTTCCATCCCAACTTCCATCCCAACTTCCATCCCAACTTCCATCCCAACTTCCATCCCAACTTCCATCCCAACTTCCATCCCAACTTCCATCCCAACTTCCATCCCAACTTCCATCCCAACTTCCATCCCAACTTCCATCCCAACTTCCATCCCAACTTCCATCCCAACTTCCATCCCAACTTCCATCCCAACTTCCATCCCAACTTCCATCCCAACTTCCATCCCAACTTCCATCCCAACTTCCATCCCAACTTCCATCCCAACTTCCATCCCAACTTCCATCCCAACTTCCATCCCAACTTCCATCCCAACTTCCATCCCAACTTCCATCCCAACTTCCATCCCAACTTCCATCCCAACTTCCATCCCAACTTCCATCCCAACTTCCATCCCAACTTCCATCCCAACTTCCATCCCAACTTCCATCCCAACTTCCATCCCAACTTCCATCCCAACTTCCATCCCAACTTCCATCCCAACTTCCATCCCAACTTCCATCCCAACTTCCATCCCAACTTCCATCCCAACTTCCATCCCAACTTCCATCCCAACTTCCATCCCAACTTCCATCCCAACTTCCATCCCAACTTCCATCCCAACTTCCATCCCAACTTCCATCCCAACTTCCATCCCAACTTCCATCCCAACTTCCATCCCAACTTCCATCCCAACTTCCATCCCAACTTCCATCCCAACTTCCATCCCAACTTCCATCCCAACTTCCATCCCAACTTCCATCCCAACTTCCATCCCAACTTCCATCCCAACTTCCATCCCAACTTCCATCCCAACTTCCATCCCAACTTCCATCCCAACTTCCATCCCAACTTCCATCCCAACTTCCATCCCAACTTCCATCCCAACTTCCATCCCAACTTCCATCCCAACTTCCATCCCAACTTCCATCCCAACTTCCATCCCAACTTCCATCCCAACTTCCATCCCAACTTCCATCCCAACTTCCATCCCAACTTCCATCCCAACTTCCATCCCAACTTCCATCCCAACTTCCATCCCAACTTCCATCCCAACTTCCATCCCAACTTCCATCCCAACTTCCATCCCAACTTCCATCCCAACTTCCATCCCAACTTCCATCCCAACTTCCATCCCAACTTCCATCCCAACTTCCATCCCAACTTCCATCCCAACTTCCATCCCAACTTCCATCCCAACTTCCATCCCAACTTCCATCCCAACTTCCATCCCAACTTCCATCCCAACTTCCATCCCAACTTCCATCCCAACTTCCATCCCAACTTCCATCCCAACTTCCATCCCAACTTCCATCCCAACTTCCATCCCAACTTCCATCCCAACTTCCATCCCAACTTCCATCCCAACTTCCATCCCAACTTCCATCCCAACTTCCATCCCAACTTCCATCCCAACTTCCATCCCAACTTCCATCCCAACTTCCATCCCAACTTCCATCCCAACTTCCATCCCAACTTCCATCCCAACTTCCATCCCAACTTCCATCCCAACTTCCATCCCAACTTCCATCCCAACTTCCATCCCAACTTCCATCCCAACTTCCATCCCAACTTCCATCCCAACTTCCATCCCAACTTCCATCCCAACTTCCATCCCAACTTCCATCCCAACTTCCATCCCAACTTCCATCCCAACTTCCATCCCAACTTCCATCCCAACTTCCATCCCAACTTCCATCCCAACTTCCATCCCAACTTCCATCCCAACTTCCATCCCAACTTCCATCCCAACTTCCAACCCAACTTCCAACCCAACTTCCAACCCAACTTCCAACCCAACTTCCAACCCAACTTCCAACCCAACTTCCAACGTAACTTCCAATCCAACTTCCAACCCAACTTCCAATCCAACTTCCAATCCAACTTCCATCCCAACTTCCATCCCAACTTCAAACCCAACTTCCATACCAATTTCCACCCCAACATCCATCCCAACTTTCAACCCAACTTCCAACCCCACTTCCAACCCAACTTCCAACCCATTTTCCAACGCAACTTCCAACCCAACATCCAATCCAATTTCCAACCCAGCTTCTAACCCAGCTTCCAGCCCAACTTTCTATCCACCTTCCAACCCAACTTCGAACCCAACTTCAAACCCAACTTCCAACCCAACTTCCAACCCAACATCCAACCCAACTTCCAACCCAACTTTCATCCCAACTTCCAACCAAACTTCCAACTCAACTTCCAATCCAACTTCCAGTACCCTTCTAACCGAACTTCCAACCCAACGTCCAACCCAACTTTCAACCCAACTTCCAACTCAACTTCCAACCCAAAGTCCAACCCAACTTCCAACCCAACTTCCAACACGACTTCTAGCCCAACTTCCAACACAGCATACAACCCAGCTTCCAACCCAACTTTCCACCCAACTCCCCACCCAACTCCCCACCCAACTTTCAACCCAACTTCCAACTCAACTTCCAACCCAAAGTCCAACCCAACTTCCCACCCAACTTCCAACCCACCGTCCAACCCAACTTTCAACCCAACTTTCATCCCAACTTCCATCCCAACTTAAAACCCAACTTCCAACCCAACTTCCATCCCAACATCCAACACAACTTCCAACCCATTTTCCAACCAAACATCCAACCCATTTTCCAACCCAACTTCCAACCCAACTTCCATCCCAGCTTCCATCCCAACTCCCAACCCAACTTCCAACCCAACTTCAATCCGAACTTCCAGCCCAACTTCCAACCCAGCTTCCAACCCAACTTCCAACCCAATTTCCAACCCAAATTTCATCCCAACTTCCATCCGAACTTCCAACTCAACTTCCAACCCAACTTCCAACCCAATTTCCAACCCAACCTTCATCCCAACTTCCATCCCAACTTCCAACCCAACTTCCAACCCAACCT
>SZWC01007559.1:97010-110807 GCA_023375785.1 Penium margaritaceum
CTTCCAACCCAACTTCCAACCCAACTTCCATCCCAACTTCCATCCCAATTTCCAACCCAACTTCCAACCCAACTTCCAACCCACATTCCGACCCAGCTTCCAAACCAGGTTCCAACCCAACTTTCAACCCAACTTCCAACCCAAATTCCAACCCAACTTCCAACTAAACTTCAACCCAACTTCCAATGCACTTCCATCCCAACTTCCATCCGAACTTCCAACACAACTTCCAACCCAACTTCCAGCCGAACTTCCAACCCAAATTTCCACCCAACTTCCAACCCATTTTCCAACCCATCTTCCAGCCTAAATTCCATCCCAACTTACAACCCAACTTCCAACCCAACTTCCAACCCAACCTCAACCCAACTTCCATCCCACCTCCATCCCAACTTCCAACCCAACTTCCAACCCAACTTTGAACCCAAATTCCAACTCAAATTCCAACCCAACGGTCAGCCCAACTTCCAACCCAACTTCCAACCCAACTTTCATCCCAACTTCCATCCCAACTTCAAACCCAAATTCCAGCCCAACTTCCCTCCCATCATGCAACCTAACTTCCAACCCAACTTCCAACCCAACTTCCAACCCATCTTCCAACCCATCTTCCAACCCAACTTCCAACCCATCTTCCAACTCAACTTCCAACCCAACGGTTAACCCAACTTCCACCCGAACTTCAAACCCAAATTCAATCCCAACTTCCATCCCAACTTCAAACCCAACTTCGATCCCAACTTCCATCCAATCATCCAACCCAACTTCCAACCCAACTTCCAACCCAAATTCCAACCCAACTTCCAACCCAACTTCTAACCGAGCTTCTAACCCAGCTTCCAACCCAACATTCAACACAACTTCCAACCCAACTTCCCACCCAACTTCCAACCAAACGTCCAACCCAACTTCCAACCCAACTTCCAACGCAACTTCCAACTCAACTTCCAACCCAACTTCCAATCCAACTTCCAACCCAACTTCCAACCCAACTTCCCACCCAACTTCCAACCAAACGTCCAACCCAACTTCCAACCCAACTTCCAACGCAACTTCCAACTCAACTTCCAACCCAACTTCCAATCCAACTTCCAATCCAACTTCCAACCCAGCTTCTAACCCAACTTCCATCCGAACTTCCATCCCAACTTCAAACCCAACTTCCATCCTAACATCATCCAAACATCCAACCCAACTTCCAACCCAACTTCCAACCCGACTTCCAACCCAAATTCCAACCCAAATTCCAACCCAACATCCAACCCAACTTCCATCCCAGCTTCCATCCCAATTTACAACCCAACTTCCAACCCTACTTCCAACCCACGTTCCAACCCAACTTCCAATCCAGCTTCCAACCCACCTTTCACCCCAACTTCCAACCCAACTTCCAACCCAACGTCCAACCAAACTTCCAACCCAACTTCTAACCCAACTTCCATCCCAACTTCCATCCCAACATCCAATTCAACTTCCAACCCAACTTCCACCCCAACTTCCAGCCCAACTTCCGACCCAACTTCAAAACGAACTTGCAACCCAACTTCCAACCCAACTTCCAACCCACATTCCATCCCAACTTACAACCGAACTTCCAACCAAACTTCCAACCCCACTTCAAACCCTACTTCCATCCCACCTCCATCCCAACTTCCAACCCAACGTCCAACCCAACATCCAACCCAACATCTAACCCAACTTCAAACCCAACTTCCAACACAACTTCCAACCTTACTTCCAACCCAACTTCCAACCCAAATTCCAACTCAAATTCAAATCCAACGGTCAACCCAACTTCCAACCCAACGCCAACACAACTTCCATCCCAAATTCCATCCCAACTTCAAACCCAACTTCCGGCCCAACTTCCCTCCCATCATCCAACCCAACTTCCAACTCAACTTCCGATCCAACTTCCAACCCAACTTCCAACCCAACTTCCAACCCAGCTTTCAACCCAACTTCGAACCCAACTTCCAACCCAGCTTCCAACCCAACTTCCAACCCAACTTCGAACCCAACGTCCAATCCAACTACCAACCCAACTTCCAACCAAACTTCCAACCTAGCTTCCGATACAACTTCCATCCCAACTTCCATCCCAGCTTCCAACCTAACTTCATACCCAAATTCCAACCCAGCTTCCAACCCAACTTCCAACCCAGCATCCAACCCAGCTTCCAACCCAACTTTCAACCCAACTTCCAACCCAACTTCCAATCCAACTTCCAACCCAACTTCCAGCCCAGCTCCCAACCCAGCATACAACCCAAAATCCAACCCAACCTCCAATCCAATTTCCAACCCAACTTTCAACCCAGATTCCATCCCAACTTTCAACCCAACTTCCAGACCAACTTCCTGCCCAACTTCCAACCCACCTTCCAACCCAACCTCCAACCCAACTTCCAACCTAATGTCCATCCCAACTTCCAGCCCAACTTCCATCCAAACTTCCAACCCAGATTCCAACCCAACTTCCAACCCATTTTCCAACCCAACTTTCAACCCAACTTCCAACCTAACGTCCAATTCATTTTCTAATCCAACTTCCAACCCAACTTCCAACCCAACTTCCAACACAACTTCCAACCTAATTTCCATCCCAACCTCCATCCCAACTTCCATTCCAGATTCCAGCCCAACTCTCAACCCAACTTCCAACCCAACTTCCATCCCAACTTCCAACCTAACTTCAGACCCGAATTCCAACCCAGCTTCCAACCCAGCTTCCAACCAAACATCCAACACAAATTCCAATGCAACTTCCAACCCAGCATCCAACCAAACTTCAAACCCAACTTCCGATCCAACTTCCAACCCACCTTCCAACCCAACTCCCAACCTAACTTCCAACCCAATTTCCATTCCAAATTCCATCCCTACTTCCAACCCAACTTCCAACCCAACTTCCAACCCAGCTTCCAACCCAACTTCCAACCTAGCTTCCAACACAACTTCCAGCCCGACTTCCAGCCCAGCATCCAACATAGCTTTCAACCCAACTTTCAACTCAACTTCCAACCCAACTTCCAATCCAACTTCCAAACCAACTTCCAACCCAACTTCCAACCAAACTTCCATCCCAACTATTATCCCAACTTCCAACCCAACTTCCAATCCAACTTCTAACCCAACTTCCAACCCAACTTCCAACGGAATTTCCAACCCAACTTCCAACCCAATTTCCATCCCAACTTCCATCCCAACTTCTAACCCAACTTCTAGCCCAACTTTCAACCCAATTTCCAACCCAACTTCCATCCCAACTTCCATCCCAACTTCTAACCCAACTTCTAGCCCAACTTTCAACCCAATTTCCAACCCAACTTCCATCCCAACTTCCATCCCAACTTCTAACCCAACTTCTAGCCCAACTTTCAACCCAATTTCCAACCCAACTTCCATCCCAACTTCCATCCCAACTTCTAACCCAACTTCTAGCCCAACTTTCAACCCAATTTCCAACCCAACTTCCATCCCAACTTCCATCCCAACTTCTAACCCAACTTCTAGCCCAACTTTCAACCCAATTTCCAACCCAACTTCCATCCCAACTTCCATCCCAACTTCTAACCCAACTTCTAGCCCAACTTTCAACCCAATTTCCAACCCAACTTCCATCCCAACTTCCATCCCAACTTCTAACCCAACTTCTAGCCCAACTTTCAACCCAATTTCCAACCCAACTTCCATCCCAACTTCCATCCCAACTTCTAACCCAACTTCTAGCCCAACTTTCAACCCAATTTCCAACCCAACTTCCATCCCAACTTCCATCCCAACTTCTAACCCAACTTCTAGCCCAACTTTCAACCCAATTTCCAACCCAACTTCCATCCCAACTTCCATCCCAACTTCTAACCCAACTTCTAGCCCAACTTTCAACCCAATTTCCAACCCAACTTCCATCCCAACTTCCATCCCAACTTCTAACCCAACTTCTAGCCCAACTTTCAACCCAATTTCCAACCCAACTTCCATCCCAACTTCCATCCCAACTTCTAACCCAACTTCTAGCCCAACTTTCAACCCAATTTCCAACCCAACTTCCATCCCAACTTCCATCCCAACTTCTAACCCAACTTCTAGCCCAACTTTCAACCCAATTTCCAACCCAACTTCCATCCCAACTTCCATCCCAACTTCTAACCCAACTTCTAGCCCAACTTTCAACCCAATTTCCAACCCAACTTCCATCCCAACTTCCATCCCAACTTCTAACCCAACTTCTAGCCCAACTTTCAACCCAATTTCCAACCCAACTTCCATCCCAACTTCCATCCCAACTTCTAACCCAACTTCTAGCCCAACTTTCAACCCAATTTCCAACCCAACTTCCATCCCAACTTCCATCCCAACTTCTAACCCAACTTCTAGCCCAACTTTCAACCCAATTTCCAACCCAACTTCCATCCCAACTTCCATCCCAACTTCCAACCCAACTTCCAACCCAGCTTCCAACCCAGCTTCCATCCCAACATTCAACCCAACTTCCAACCCAACTTCCAACCCAACTTCCGACCCAACTTCCAACCTAACGTCCAACCCAACTTCCATCCCGATTTCCACCCCAACTTCCAACCCAACTTCCAACCCAACTTCCAACCAAAGTACCAACCGAATTTCCAACCCAGCTTTCAACCCAATTTCCATCCCAACGTCCATCCCAACTTCCAACCGAACTTCCAAACCAACGTCCAACCCAACGTCCAACCCAACTTCCAACCCAACTCTCAACACAACTTCCAACCCAACTTCCGATCCCACTTCCAACCAAACTTTCAACCTAACTTTCAACCCAACTTCCAACCAAACTTTCAACGCAACTTCAAACCGAACTTCCAACCCAACATCCAAACAAACTTACAACCCAACTTCCATCCCAAGTTCCATCCCAACTTCCAACCCAACTTCCAACCTTGCTTCCAACCCAACTTCCAACCCAGCCTTCATCCCAACTTCCATCCCAACTTCCTACCCAACTACCAACCCAACTTCCACCCCAATTTCCATCCCAACATCCAACCCAACTTCCAACCCAACTTCCAGCCCAACTTCCAACACAACTTCAAACCCAACTCTTAACCCAACTTCCAACCCAACTTCCAACCCAACTTCCAGCCCAACTTCCAACCCAACTTCAAACCCAACTCTTAACCCAACTTCCAACCCAACTTCCAACCCAACTTTCAATCCAACTTCTAACCAAACTTCCAACCCAACTTCCAACCCAACTTCCAACCCAACTTCCAACCAAACTTCCAACCCACCTATCATCCCAGCTTCCATCCCAACTTCAAACCCAACTTCCAACCCAACTTCCAACCAAAATTCCTACCCTACTTCCAACTTAGCATCCATCCGAGCTTCCAACCCAACTTTCAACCCAACTTCCAACCCAACTTCCAACCCAACTTCCACCCCAACTACCAACCCAACATCCAACTCAACTTCTAACCCAACATCCAACCCAATATCCACACAAATTCCAACCAAACTTCCATCCCTATTTCCATCCCAAATTCCATCCCAACTTCCAACCGAACTTCAAACCCAACTTCCAACCCAACTTCCAACCTAACTTCCAACCCAACGTCTAACCCAACTTCCAATCCAACTTCCAACCCAACTTCCAACCCAACTTCCAACCCTACTTCCAACCCAACTTACACCTCAACTTCCATCCCAACTTCCAACCCAACTTCCAACCCAACTTCCAATCCAAATTCCAACCCAACTTTCAACGCAACTTCCAACCCAGCTTCCAATCCAACTTTCAACCCAACTTCCAACCCAATTTCCAACCCAACTTCCAATCCAACTTCCAACCCAACTTCCAACCCAACTTCCATCCCAATTTCCATCCCAACATCGAACCCAACTTCCAACTCAACTTCTAGCCCAAAATCTAACCCAACTTCGAACCCAGCTTCCAACACAACTTCCAACCCAACGTCCATCCCAATTTCCATCCCAACTTCCAACAAAACTTCCAATCCAACTTCCAACCCAATTTCCATCCCAACTTCCAACCAAACTTCCATCCCAACTTCCAACCCAACTTCCAACCCAACTTCCAACCCAACTTCAAACCCAACTTTGAACTCAACTCCCTCCCAACTCAACTTCCAACCCAGCGGTCAACCCAACTTCCAACCCAACTTCCATCCCAACTTCCATCCCAACTTCAAACCCAACTTCCAACCCAACTTCAAACCCAACTTTGAACTCAACTCCCTCCCAACTCAACTTCCAACCCAGCGGTCAACCCAACTTCCAACCCAACTTCCATCCCAACTTCCATCCCAACTTCAAACCCAACTTCCAGCCCTACTTCCCTCCCATCATCCAACCTAACTTCCATTCCAACTTCCAACCAAACTTCCAACCCATCTTCCAACCCATCTTCCAACCCAACTTCCAACCCAACTTCCAACCCAACTTTCAACCCAATTCTAAACCCATCTTCCAACTCAGCTTCAAACCCAACGGTCAACCCAACTTCCAACCCAACTTCAAACCCAACTTCCATCCCAACTTCAAACCCAACTTCGATCCCAACTTCCATCCAATCATCCAACCCAACTTCCAACCCAACTTCCAACCCAACTTCCAACCCCACTTCCAACCCAACTCCCAACCCAGCTTCTAACCCAGCTTCTAACCCGACTTCCATCCCAACTTCAAACCCAACTTCGATCCCAACTTCCATCCAATCATCCAACCCAACTTCCAACCCAACTTCCAATCTAACTTCCAACCCAACTTCCAACCCAACTTCTAACCGAGCTTCCAACCCAGCTTCCAACCCAACTTCCAACCCAACTTCCGACCCAACTTCCAACCCAACTTCCAACCCAACTTCCAGCCCAACTTCCGACCCAAATTCCGACCCAACTTCCAAACCAACTTCCAACCCAACTTCCAACCCAACTTCCAGCCCAGATTCCATCCGAACTTACAACCCATTTTCCAAACCAACTTCCAACCCAACTTCAAACCCTACTTCCATCCCACCTCCATCCCAGCTTCCAACCCAACTCCAACGCAACATCCAACCTAACATCCAACCCAACTTCCAACCCAACTTCCAACACAACTTCCAACAATACTTCCAGCCCAACTTCCAACCCAAATTCCAACTCAAATTCAAATCCAATGGTCAACCCAACTTCCAACCCAACTTCCAACCCAACACTCAACCCAAATTCCATCCCAACTTCAAACCAAACTTCCGGCCCAACTTCCCTCCCATCATCCAACCCAAATTCCAACCCAACTTCCGATCCAACTTCCAACCCAACTTCCAACCCAACTTCCAACCCAGCTTTCAACCCAACTTCGAAACCAAATTCCAACCCAACATCCAACCAAACTTCCAAACCAGCTTCCAATCTAACTTCCAACCCAACTTCGAACCCAAATCCCAATCCAACTACCAACCAAAGTT
Source organism: Penium margaritaceum (assembly GCA_023375785.1). Classification (NCBI taxonomy): domain Eukaryota; kingdom Viridiplantae; phylum Streptophyta; class Zygnematophyceae; order Desmidiales; family Peniaceae; genus Penium; species Penium margaritaceum. The sequence continues at coordinate 104,464 of SZWC01007559.1, forward strand.
CCAACCCAACATCCAACCTAGCTTTCGACCCAACTTCCATTCCAACTTCCATCCAAACTTCCAACCTAACTTCCTACCCAAATTCCAACCCAGCTTCCAACCCAACTTCCAACCCAGCTTCTAACACAGCTTCCAACCCAACTTCCAACCCGACTTCCAACCCAACTTCCAACCCAACTTCCAACCTCACCTCCAATCCAACTTTCAATCCAACTTCCAACCCAACTTCCAACCCAACTTCCAGCCCAGCTTCCAACCCAGCTTCGAACCTAACTTCCAACCCAACTTCCAACACAACTTCCAACCCAACTTCCAACCCAGCATCCAACCCAGCTTCCAACCCAACTTTCAACCCAACTTCCAGCCCAACTTCCAACCCAACTTCCAATCCAACTTCCAACCCAGCTTCCAACCCAACTTCCAACCCAGCTTCTAACACAGCTTCCAACCCAACTTCCAACCCGACTTCCAACCCAACTTCCAACCCAACTTCCAACCTCACCTCCAATCCAACTTTCAATCCAACTTCCAACCCAACTTCCAACCCAACTTCCAGCCCAGCTTCCAACCCAGCTTCGAACCTAACTTCCAACCCAACTTCCAACACAACTTCCAACCCAACTTCCAACCCAGCATCCAACCCAGCTTCCAACCCAACTTTCAACCCAACTTCCAGCCCAACTTCCAACCCAACTTCCAATCCAACTTCCAACCCAGCTTCCAACCCAACTTCCAACCCAGCTTCTAACACAGCTTCCAACCCAACTTCCAACCCGACTTCCAACCCAACTTCCAACCCAACTTCCAACCTCACCTCCAATCCAACTTTCAATCCAACTTCCAACCCAACTTCCAACCCAACTTCCAGCCCAGCTTCCAACCCAGCTTCGAACCTAACTTCCAACCCAACTTCCAACACAACTTCCAACCCAACTTCCAACCCAGCATCCAACCCAGCTTCCAACCCAACTTTCAACCCAACTTCCAGCCCAACTTCCAACCCAACTTCCAATCCAACTTCCAACCCAGCTTCCAACCCAACTTCCAACCCAGCTTCTAACACAGCTTCCAACCCAACTTCCAACCCGACTTCCAACCCAACTTCCAACCCAACTTCCAACCTCACCTCCAATCCAACTTTCAATCCAACTTCCAACCCAACTTCCAACCCAACTTCCAGCCCAGCTTCCAACCCAGCTTCGAACCTAACTTCCAACCCAACTTCCAACACAACTTCCAACCCAACTTCCAACCCAGCATCCAACCCAGCTTCCAACCCAACTTTCAACCCAACTTCCAGCCCAACTTCCAACCCAACTTCCAATCCAACTTCCAACCCAGCTTCCAACCCAACTTCCAACCCAGCTTCTAACACAGCTTCCAACCCAACTTCCAACCCGACTTCCAACCCAACTTCCAACCCAACTTCCAACCTCACCTCCAATCCAACTTTCAATCCAACTTCCAACCCAACTTCCAACCCAACTTCCAGCCCAGCTTCCAACCCAGCTTCGAACCTAACTTCCAACCCAACTTCCAACACAACTTCCAACCCAACTTCCAACCCAGCATCCAACCCAGCTTCCAACCCAACTTTCAACCCAACTTCCAGCCCAACTTCCAACCCAACTTCCAATCCAACTTCCAACCCAGCTTCCAACCCAACTTCCAACCCAGCTTCTAACACAGCTTCCAACCCAACTTCCAACCCGACTTCCAACCCAACTTCCAACCCAACTTCCAACCTCACCTCCAATCCAACTTTCAATCCAACTTCCAACCCAACTTCCAACCCAACTTCCAGCCCAGCTTCCAACCCAGCTTCGAACCTAACTTCCAACCCAACTTCCAACACAACTTCCAACCCAACTTCCAACCCAGCATCCAACCCAGCTTCCAACCCAACTTTCAACCCAACTTCCAGCCCAACTTCCAACCCAACTTCCAATCCAACTTCCAACCCAGCTTCCAACCCAACTTCCAACCCAGCTTCTAACACAGCTTCCAACCCAACTTCCAACCCGACTTCCAACCCAACTTCCAACCCAACTTCCAACCTCACCTCCAATCCAACTTTCAATCCAACTTCCAACCCAACTTCCAACCCAACTTCCAGCCCAGCTTCCAACCCAGCTTCGAACCTAACTTCCAACCCAACTTCCAACACAACTTCCAACCCAACTTCCAACCCAGCATCCAACCCAGCTTCCAACCCAACTTTCAACCCAACTTCCAGCCCAACTTCCAACCCAACTTCCAATCCAACTTCCAACCCAGCTTCCAACCCAACTTCCAACCCAGCTTCTAACACAGCTTCCAACCCAACTTCCAACCCGACTTCCAACCCAACTTCCAACCCAACTTCCAACCTCACCTCCAATCCAACTTTCAATCCAACTTCCAACCCAACTTCCAACCCAACTTCCAGCCCAGCTTCCAACCCAGCTTCGAACCTAACTTCCAACCCAACTTCCAACACAACTTCCAACCCAACTTCCAACCCAGCATCCAACCCAGCTTCCAACCCAACTTTCAACCCAACTTCCAGCCCAACTTCCAACCCAACTTCCAATCCAACTTCCAACCCAGCTTCCAACCCAACTTCCAACCCAGCTTCTAACACAGCTTCCAACCCAACTTCCAACCCGACTTCCAACCCAACTTCCAACCCAACTTCCAACCCAACTTCCAACCCAACTTCCAATCCAACTTCCAACCCAACTTCCAACCCAACTTCCAACCTAACTTCCAACCCAACTTCCATTCCAAATTCCATCCCTACTTCCAACCCAACTTCCAATCCAACTTCCAACCCAGCTTCCAACCCAAGTTCCAACCGAACTTCCAACACAACTTCCAGCCCAGCTTCCAACCCAGCATCAAACATAGCTTTCAACCCAACTTTCAACACAACTTCCAACCCAACTTACAACCCAACATCCAGCCCAACTTCCAACCCAAATTCCATCCCAACTTCCATCCCAACTTCCAACCCAGCTTCCAATCCGACTTCCAGCCCAACTTCCAACCCAAATTCCAACCCAACTTCCAACCCAACTTCCAACCGAGATTCCATCCCAACTTTCAACCCAACATCCGCTCCAACTTCTAACCCAACTTCCAACCCAACTTCCAACCCAACCTCCAACCCAACTTCCAACCTAACGTCCATCCCAACTTCCTGCCCAAATTCCTTCCCAACTTCCAACCCAACTTCCAACCCAACTTCCAACCCAATCTCCAACCCAACTTCCAACCCAACGTCCAACCCATTTTCTAATCCAACTTTCAACCCAACTTCCAACCCAACTTCCGACCCAACTTCCAAACTAACTTCCATCCCAACCTCCATCGGAACTTCCATCCCAACTTCCAACGCAACTTCCAACCCAATCTCCAGCCCAACATCGAACCCAACTTCAAATCCAACTTCCAACCCATCATCCAACCCAGCTTCCAACGCAAATTTCACCACAACTTCCGACCCAACTTTCAACCCAACTTCCAACCCAACTTTCAACCCAACTTCAAACCGAACTTCCAACCCTACGTCCAAATGAACTTACAACCTAACTTCCATCCCAACTTCCATCCCAACTTCCAACCCAATTGCCAACCCAGCTTCCAACCCAACGTCCAACCCAGCCTTCATCCCAACTTCCATCCCAACTTCCAACCCAACTTCCAACCCAACTTCCATCCCAAATTCCATCCCAACTCTTAACCCAACTTCCAACCCAACTTCCAACCCAACTTCCAGCCCAACATTTAACCCAATTTCCAACCCAACTTCCAACCCAACTTCCAATCCAACTTCTATTCAAACTTCCAACCCAACTTCCAACCCAACTTCCAACCAAACTTCCAACCCACCTATCATCCCAGCTTCTATCCCAACTTCAAACCCAACTTCCAACCCAACTCCCAACCCAACTTCCAACCCAAATTCCAACCCAAATTCCTACCCAACTTCCAGCCCAGCATCCAGCCGAGCTTCCAACCCAACTTTCAACCCAACTTCCAACCCAACTTCCAACCCAACTACCAACCCAACTTCCAACTCACCTTCTAACCGAACTTCCAACCCAATATCCAACCCAACTTCCAACCAAATTTCCATCCCAATTTCCATCTCAACTTCCATCCCAACTTCCAACCGAACTTCAAACCCAACTTCCAACCCAACTTCCAACCTAACTTCCAACCCAACCTCCAACCCAACTTCCAATCCAACTTCCAACCCAACTTCCAACCCAACTTCCAACCTAACTTCCAACCCAACCTCCAACCCAACTTCCAATCCAACTTCCAACCCAACTTCCAACCCAACTTCCAACCCTACTTCCAACCCAACTTTCACCTCAACTTCCATCCCAACTTCCAACCCAACTTCCAACCCAAGTTCCAATCCAAATTCCAACCTAACTTCCAACCCAACTTTCAATGCAATTTCCAACCCTGCTTCCAATCCAACTTTCAACCCAACTTCCAACCCAATTTCCAACCCAACTTCCAATCCAACTTCCAACCCAACTTCCAACCCAACTTCCATCCCAATTTCCATCCCAACTCCCAACCCAACTTCAAACCAAACTTCTAACCCTAATTCTAACCCAACTTCCAACCCAGTTTCCAACCCAACTTCCAACCCAGCTTCCAACCCAACTTCCAACCCAACTTCTTTCCCAGTTTCCTTCCCAACTTCCAACCAAACTTCCAAGCCAACTTCCAACACAATTTCCAAACCCGACTTCCAACCCAACTTCCATCCCAACTTCCAACCCAACTTCCAACCCAACTTCCATCCCAACTTTCAACCCAAGTTCCAGCCCAACTTCCAACCCAACTTCCAACCCAATTTCCAATCCAAATTCCATCCCAACTTGCAACCGAACTTCCAATCCAACTTCCAACCCAACATCCAACCCAACTTCCAACCCAACTCCCAGCACAACTTCCAACCCTACTCTCAACCCAACTTCAAGCCCAACTTCCAACCCAACCTCCAACCCAACCTTCAACCCAACTTGAAACCCAACTTCCAACCTAACCTTCAACCCAACTCCCAACCCAACTTCCAACCCAACTTGCAAACAAACTTACAACCCAACTTCCATCCCAACTTCCAACCCAATTTCCAACCCAACTTCCAACCCAGCTTCCAATCCAACTTGCAACCCAGCCTTCATCCCAACTTCCCTCCCAACTTCCAACCCAACTTCCAACCCAACTTCCAACCCAACTTCCATCCCAACTTCCATCCCAACTTCCAACCAAACCTCCAACACAACTTCCAACCCAACTTCCAACCCAACTCCCAACCCAACATCCAACCCAACCTCCAATCCAACTTCCATCCCGATTTCGATCCCAACTTCTAATCCAACTTCCAACCCAACTTCCAACCCAACTTCCAACCCAACTTCCAGTCCACTTTCTAGCCCAATTTCCAATCCAACTTCCAACCCATCTTTTTACCCAACTCCCAATCCAACTTCCTGCCCAACTTCCAACCCAGCTTCCAACCCAGCTTCCAACCCAACTTTCAACCCAACGTCCAACCCAACGTCCAACCGAACTTCCAACCCAGCTTCCAACCCAACTTCCAACCCGGCTTTGATTTCTGTGACTTGTCTTTTGTTTGTGTAACCCGGCTTTGGTTTCTGTGACCTGGCTTTGGTTTCTGTGACCCGGCTTTGGTTTCTGTGACCCGGCTTGGGGTTTTGTGACCCTGCGTTGGTTTCTGTGACCCGGCTTTGGTGTCTGTCGACCCACTTTGGTTTTTGTGACTCAGCTTTGGTTTCTAAGACCCGGCTTTCAGTTTCTATGACCTGGCTTTGGTTTCTCTCACCCGGCTTTGGTTTCTGTGACCCGGCTTTGGGTGCTGTGACCCGGCTTTGGTTTCTCTGACCCGGCTTTGGTTTCTGTGACCCAGCTTTGGTTTCTGTGACCTGGATTTGGTTTGCTATGACCCGGCTCTAGATTATGTGAGTCCGCTTTGGTTTCTGTGACTTGGCTTTGGTTTTTGTGACATAGCTTTGGTTTTTGTGACCTGGTTCTGGTTTCTGTGATCCGGCTTTGGTTTCTGTCACTTGGCTTTGGGTTTTGTAACCCGGCTTCGGTTTCTGTGATTCGGCTTTGGTTTCTGTGACCCGTCTTTAAATTCTGTGACCGGCTTTGGTTTCTGTGACCCGGCTTTGGTTTCTGTGACCCGGCTTTGGTTTCTGTGACCCGGCTTTGGTTTCTGTGACCCGGCTTTGGTTTCTGTGACCCAGCTTTGGTTTCTGTGACCCGGCTTTGGTTTCTGTGACCCGGCTTTGGTTTCTGTGACCCGGCTTTGGTTT
>SZWC01007559.1:110864-126764 GCA_023375785.1 Penium margaritaceum
GTTTCTGTGATCCGGTTTTCGTTTCTGTGACCCGGCTTTGGTTTCTGTGACCCGACTTTGGTTTCTGTGATCCGGCTTTGGTTTCTGTGACCCGGCTTTGGTTGATGTGACCTGGCTTTGGTTTCTCTGACCCCGCTTTGGTTTCTATGACCCGGCTTTGGTTTTGTGACCCGGCTTTGGGTTTTGTGACCTGGCTTTGGTTTCTGGGACCCGGCTTTGGTGTCTGTGGACCGGCATTGGTTTATGTGACCCGTCTTTGGTTTCTGTGACTTGGCTTTGGTTTCTGTGACCCAGATTTGGTTTCTAAGACCCGGGTTTTAGTTTCTATGACCCGGGTTTGGTTTCTGTGACCCGGCAGTCGTTTCAGTGACCCGGCTTTGGATTCTGTGACCTGGCTTTGGTTTCTCTGACCCGGCTTTGGTTTCTGTGACCCGGCTTTGGTTTTTGTGACCTGGCTTTGGTTTGCTGTGACCCGGCTCTGGATTCTGTGACTCAGCTTTGGTTTCTGTGACTTGGCTTTCGTTTCTGTGACATGGCTTTGGTTTTTGTGACCTGGTTCTGGTTTCTGTGATCCGGCTTTGGTTTCTGTCACCTGGCTTTGGTTTTTGTGACCCGGCTTTGGTTTCCGTGACCTGGCTTTGATTTCTGTGACCCGGCTTTGGACCCTCTGTGACCCGGCTTTGGTGGCTGTGACCCGGCTTTGGTTACTGTGACCCAGCTTTGGTTTCTGTGACTTGGCTTTCGTTTCTGTGACATGGCTTTGGTTTTTGTGACCTAGCTTTGGTTTCTGTGACCCGGCTATGGTTTATGTGACCCGCCTTTGGTTTCTGTCACCCGGCTTTGGTGTCTGTGGACCGGCTTTGGTTTATGTGACCCGGCTCTGGTTTCTGTGACCCGGCTATGGTTTATGTGACCCGCCTTTGGTTTCTGTCACCCGGCTTTGGTGTCTGTGGACCGGCTTTGGTTTATGTGACCCGGCTCTGGTTTCTGTGACCCGGCTATGGTTTATGTGACCCGCCTTTGGTTTCTGTCACCCGGCTTTGGTGTCTGTGGACCGGCTTTGGTTTATGTGACCCGGCTCTGGTTTCTGTGACCCGGCTATGGTTTATGTGACCCGCCTTTGGTTTCTGTCACCCGGCTTTGGTGTCTGTGGACCGGCTTTGGTTTATGTGACCCGGCTCTGGTTTCTGTGACCCGGCTATGGTTTATGTGACCCGCCTTTGGTTTCTGTCACCCGGCTTTGGTGTCTGTGGACCGGCTTTGGTTTATGTGACCCGGCTCTGGTTTCTGTGACCCGGCTATGGTTTATGTGACCCGCCTTTGGTTTCTGTCACCCGGCTTTGGTGTCTGTGGACCGGCTTTGGTTTATGTGACCCGGCTCTGGTTTCTGTGACCCGGCTATGGTTTATGTGACCCGCCTTTGGTTTCTGTCACCCGGCTTTGGTGTCTGTGGACCGGCTTTGGTTTATGTGACCCGGCTCTGGTTTCTGTGACCCGGCTATGGTTTATGTGACCCGCCTTTGGTTTCTGTCACCCGGCTTTGGTGTCTGTGGACCGGCTTTGGTTTATGTGACCCGGCTCTGGTTTCTGTGACCCGGCTATGGTTTATGTGACCCGCCTTTGGTTTCTGTCACCCGGCTTTGGTGTCTGTGGACCGGCTTTGGTTTATGTGACCCGGCTCTGGTTTCTGTGACCCGGCTATGGTTTATGTGACCCGCCTTTGGTTTCTGTCACCCGGCTTTGGTGTCTGTGGACCGGCTTTGGTTTATGTGACCCGGCTCTGGTTTCTGTGACCCGGCTATGGTTTATGTGACCCGCCTTTGGTTTCTGTCACCCGGCTTTGGTGTCTGTGGACCGGCTTTGGTTTATGTGACCCGGCTCTGGTTTCTGTGACCCGGCTATGGTTTATGTGACCCGCCTTTGGTTTCTGTCACCCGGCTTTGGTGTCTGTGGACCGGCTTTGGTTTATGTGACCCGGCTCTGGTTTCTGTGACCCGGCTATGGTTTATGTGACCCGCCTTTGGTTTCTGTCACCCGGCTTTGGTGTCTGTGGACCGGCTTTGGTTTATGTGACCCGGCTCTGGTTTCTGTGACCCGGCTATGGTTTATGTGACCCGCCTTTGGTTTCTGTCACCCGGCTTTGGTGTCTGTGGACCGGCTTTGGTTTATGTGACCCGGCTCTGGTTTCTGTGACCCGGCTATGGTTTATGTGACCCGCCTTTGGTTTCTGTCACCCGGCTTTGGTGTCTGTGGACCGGCTTTGGTTTATGTGACCCGGCTCTGGTTTCTGTGACCCGGCTATGGTTTATGTGACCCGCCTTTGGTTTCTGTCACCCGGCTTTGGTGTCTGTGGACCGGCTTTGGTTTATGTGACCCGGCTCTGGTTTCTGTGACCCGGCTATGGTTTATGTGACCCGCCTTTGGTTTCTGTCACCCGGCTTTGGTGTCTGTGGACCGGCTTTGGTTTATGTGACCCGGCTCTGGTTTCTGTGACCCGGCTATGGTTTATGTGACCCGCCTTTGGTTTCTGTCACCCGGCTTTGGTGTCTGTGGACCGGCTTTGGTTTATGTGACCCGGCTCTGGTTTCTGTGACCCGGCTATGGTTTATGTGACCCGCCTTTGGTTTCTGTCACCCGGCTTTGGTGTCTGTGGACCGGCTTTGGTTTATGTGACCCGGCTCTGGTTTCTGTGACCCGGCTATGGTTTATGTGACCCGCCTTTGGTTTCTGTCACCCGGCTTTGGTGTCTGTGGACCGGCTTTGGTTTATGTGACCCGGCTCTGGTTTCTGTGACCCGGCTATGGTTTATGTGACCCGCCTTTGGTTTCTGTCACCCGGCTTTGGTGTCTGTGGACCGGCTTTGGTTTATGTGACCCGGCTCTGGTTTCTGTGACCCGGCTATGGTTTATGTGACCCGCCTTTGGTTTCTGTCACCCGGCTTTGGTGTCTGTGGACCGGCTTTGGTTTATGTGACCCGGCTCTGGTTTCTGTGACCCGGCTATGGTTTATGTGACCCGCCTTTGGTTTCTGTCACCCGGCTTTGGTGTCTGTGGACCGGCTTTGGTTTATGTGACCCGGCTCTGGTTTCTGTGACCCGGCTATGGTTTATGTGACCCGCCTTTGGTTTCTGTCACCCGGCTTTGGTGTCTGTGGACCGGCTTTGGTTTATGTGACCCGGCTCTGGTTTCTGTGACCCGGCTATGGTTTATGTGACCCGCCTTTGGTTTCTGTCACCCGGCTTTGGTGTCTGTGGACCGGCTTTGGTTTATGTGACCCGGCTCTGGTTTCTGTGACCCGGCTATGGTTTATGTGACCCGCCTTTGGTTTCTGTCACCCGGCTTTGGTGTCTGTGGACCGGCTTTGGTTTATGTGACCCGGCTCTGGTTTCTGTGACCCGGCTATGGTTTATGTGACCCGCCTTTGGTTTCTGTCACCCGGCTTTGGTGTCTGTGGACCGGCTTTGGTTTATGTGACCCGGCTCTGGTTTCTGTGACCCGGCTATGGTTTATGTGACCCGCCTTTGGTTTCTGTCACCCGGCTTTGGTGTCTGTGGACCGGCTTTGGTTTATGTGACCCGGCTCTGGTTTCTGTGACCCGGCTATGGTTTATGTGACCCGCCTTTGGTTTCTGTCACCCGGCTTTGGTGTCTGTGGACCGGCTTTGGTTTATGTGACCCGGCTCTGGTTTCTGTGACCCGGCTATGGTTTATGTGACCCGCCTTTGGTTTCTGTCACCCGGCTTTGGTGTCTGTGGACCGGCTTTGGTTTATGTGACCCGGCTCTGGTTTCTGTGACCCGGCTATGGTTTATGTGACCCGCCTTTGGTTTCTGTCACCCGGCTTTGGTGTCTGTGGACCGGCTTTGGTTTATGTGACCCGGCTCTGGTTTCTGTGACCCGGCTATGGTTTATGTGACCCGCCTTTGGTTTCTGTCACCCGGCTTTGGTGTCTGTGGACCGGCTTTGGTTTATGTGACCCGGCTCTGGTTTCTGTGACCCGGCTTTGGTTTTTGTGACCCGGCTTTGGTTTATGTGACCCGGGTTTGGTTTCTGTGACCCGGCGTTGGTTTCTGTGACCCGGCTTTGGTGTCTGTGAAATGTCTTTGGTTTCTGTGCCCCGGCTTTGGTTTCTGTGACTTGGCTTTGGTTTCTGTGACCCAGCTTTGGTTTCTAAGACCCGGCTTTTAGTTTCTATGACCTGGGTTTGGTTTTGTGACCCGGCTTTGGTTTCAGTGACCCAGCTTTGGATTGTGTGACCCAGCTTTGGTTTCTCTGACCCGGTTGTGCTTTCTGTGACCTGGCTTTGGTTTCTCTAACGTGGATTTGGTTTCTGTGACATGACTTTGGTTTTTGTGACCTGGTTCTGGTTTATGTGATCCGGCTTTGGTTTATGTGATCCGGCTTTGGATTCTGTGACCCGGCTTTGGTTTCTGTTTCCGGCTTTGGTTTCTGTGACCCGGCTTTGGTTTCCGTGACCCCGCTTTGGGTTTTGTGACCCGGCTTTGCTTTTGATGACTCGTCTTTGGTTTCTGTGACCCGGCTTTGCTTTCGGTGACCCGGCTTTGGTTTCTGTAATCCAACTTTCTTTTCTATGACACGGCTTTGGTTTCCGTGACCCGGCTTTTGGTTTTTGTGACTCGTCTTTGGTTTCTGTGACCCGCCTTTGGTTTCTGTGACTCGGCTTTGGTTTCTGTGCCCGGGCTTTGGTTTCCGTGACCTGGCTTTGGTTTCTGTGACCTGGCTTTGGTTTCTGTGACCTGGCTTTGGTTTCTGTGACCTGGCTTTGGTTTCTGTGACCTGGCTTTGGTTTCTGTGACCTGGCTTTGGTTTCTGTGACCTGGCTTTGGTTTCTGTGACCTGGCTTTGGTTTCTGTGACCTGGCTTTGGTTTCTGTGACCTGGCTTTGGTTTCTGTGACCTGGCTTTGGTTTCTGTGACCTGGCTTTGGTTTCTGTGACCTGGCTTTGGTTTCTGTGACCTGGCTTTGGTTTCTGTGACCTGGCTTTGGTTTCTGTGACCTGGCTTTGGTTTCTGTGACCTGGCTTTGGTTTCTGTGACCTGGCTTTGGTTTCTGTGACCTGGCTTTGGTTTCTGTGACCTGGCTTTGGTTTCTGTGACCTGGCTTTGGTTTCTGTGACCTGGCTTTGGTTTCTGTGACCTGGCTTTGGTTTCTGTGACCTGGCTTTGGTTTCTGTGACCTGGCTTTGGTTTCTGTGACCTGGCTTTGGTTTCTGTGACCTGGCTTTGGTTTCTGTGACCTGGCTTTGGTTTCTGTGACCTGGCTTTGGTTTCTGTGACCTGGCTTTGGTTTCTGTGACCTGGCTTTGGTTTCTGTGACCTGGCTTTGGTTTCTGTGACCTGGCTTTGGTTTCTGTGACCTGGCTTTGGTTTCTGTGACCTGGCTTTGGTTTCTGTGACCTGGCTTTGGTTTCTGTGACCTGGCTTTGGTTTCTGTGACCTGGCTTTGGTTTCTGTGACCTGGCTTTGGTTTCTGTGACCTGGCTTTGGTTTCTGTGACCTGGCTTTGGTTTCTGTGACCTGGCTTTGGTTTCTGTGACCTGGCTTTGGTTTCTGTGACCTGGCTTTGGTTTCTGTGACCTGGCTTTGGTTTCTGTGACCTGGCTTTGGTTTCTGTGACCTGGCTTTGGTTTCTGTGACCTGGCTTTGGTTTCTGTGACCTGGCTTTGGTTTCTGTGACCTGGCTTTGGTTTCTGTGACCTGGCTTTGGTTTCTGTGACCTGGCTTTGGTTTCTGTGACCTGGCTTTGGTTTCTGTGACCTGGCTTTGGTTTCTGTGACCTGGCTTTGGTTTCTGTGACCTGGCTTTGGTTTCTGTGACCTGGCTTTGGTTTCTGTGACCTGGCTTTGGTTTCTGTGACCTGGCTTTGGTTTCTGTGACCTGGCTTTGGTTTCTGTGACCTGGCTTTGGTTTCTGTGACCTGGCTTTGGTTTCTGTGACCTGGCTTTGGTTTCTGTGACCTGGCTTTGGTTTCTGTGACCTGGCTTTGGTTTCTGTGACCTGGCTTTGGTTTCTGTGACCTGGCTTTGGTTTCTGTGACCTGGCTTTGGTTTCTGTGACCTGGCTTTGGTTTCTGTGACCTGGCTTTGGTTTCTGTGACCTGGCTTTGGTTTCTGTGACCTGGCTTTGGTTTCTGTGACCTGGCTTTGGTTTCTGTGACCTGGCTTTGGTTTCTGTGACCTGGCTTTGGTTTCTGTGACCTGGCTTTGGTTTCTGTGACCTGGCTTTGGTTTCTGTGACCTGGCTTTGGTTTCTGTGACCTGGCTTTGGTTTCTGTGACCTGGCTTTGGTTTCTGTGACCTGGCTTTGGTTTCTGTGACCTGGCTTTGGTTTCTGTGACCTGGCTTTGGTTTCTGTGACCTGGCTTTGGTTTCTGTGACCTGGCTTTGGTTTCTGTGACCTGGCTTTGGTTTCTGTGACCTGGCTTTGGTTTCTGTGACCTGGCTTTGGTTTCTGTGACCTGGCTTTGGTTTCTGTGACCTGGCTTTGGTTTCTGTGACCTGGCTTTGGTTTCTGTGACCTGGCTTTGGTTTCTGTGACCTGGCTTTGGTTTCTGTGACCTGGCTTTGGTTTCTGTGACCTGGCTTTGGTTTCTGTGACCTGGCTTTGGTTTCTGTGACCTGGCTTTGGTTTCTGTGACCTGGCTTTGGTTTCTGTGACCTGGCTTTGGTTTCTGTGACCTGGCTTTGGTTTCTGTGACCTGGCTTTGGTTTCTGTGACCTGGCTTTGGTTTCTGTGACCTGGCTTTGGTTTCTGTGACCTGGCTTTGGTTTCTGTGACCTGGCTTTGGTTTCTGTGACCTGGCTTTGGTTTCTGTGACCTGGCTTTGGTTTCTGTGACCTGGCTTTGGTTTCTGTGACCTGGCTTTGGTTTCTGTGACCTGGCTTTGGTTTCTGTGACCTGGCTTTGGTTTCTGTGACCTGGCTTTGGTTTCTGTGACCTGGCTTTGGTTTCTGTGACCTGGCTTTGGTTTCTGTGACCTGGCTTTGGTTTCTGTGACCTGGCTTTGGTTTCTGTGACCTGGCTTTGGTTTCTGTGACCTGGCTTTGGTTTCTGTGACCTGGCTTTGGTTTCTGTGACCTGGCTTTGGTTTCTGTGACCTGGCTTTGGTTTCTGTGACCTGGCTTTGGTTTCTGTGACCTGGCTTTGGTTTCTGTGACCTGGCTTTGGTTTCTGTGACCTGGCTTTGGTTTCTGTGACCTGGCTTTGGTTTCTGTGACCTGGCTTTGGTTTCTGTGACCTGGCTTTGGTTTCTGTGACCTGGCTTTGGTTTCTGTGACCTGGCTTTGGTTTCTGTGACCTGGCTTTGGTTTCTGTGACCTGGCTTTGGTTTCTGTGACCTGGCTTTGGTTTCTGTGACCTGGCTTTGGTTTCTGTGACCTGGCTTTGGTTTCTGTGACCTGGCTTTGGTTTCTGTGACCTGGCTTTGGTTTCTGTGACCTGGCTTTGGTTTCTGTGACCTGGCTTTGGTTTCTGTGACCTGGCTTTGGTTTCTGTGACCTGGCTTTGGTTTCTGTGACCTGGCTTTGGTTTCTGTGACCTGGCTTTGGTTTCTGTGACCTGGCTTTGGTTTCTGTGACCTGGCTTTGGTTTCTGTGACCTGGCTTTGGTTTCTGTGACCTGGCTTTGGTTTCTGTGACCTGGCTTTGGTTTCTGTGACCTGGCTTTGGTTTCTGTGACCTGGCTTTGGTTTCTGTGACCTGGCTTTGGTTTCTGTGACCTGGCTTTGGTTTCTGTGACCTGGCTTTGGTTTCTGTGACCTGGCTTTGGTTTCTGTGACCTGGCTTTGGTTTCTGTGACCTGGCTTTGGTTTCTGTGACCTGGCTTTGGTTTCTGTGACCTGGCTTTGGTTTCTGTGACCTGGCTTTGGTTTCTGTGACCTGGCTTTGGTTTCTGTGACCTGGCTTTGGTTTCTGTGACCTGGCTTTGGTTTCTGTGACCTGGCTTTGGTTTCTGTGACCTGGCTTTGGTTTCTGTGACCTGGCTTTGGTTTCTGTGACCTGGCTTTGGTTTCTGTGACCTGGCTTTGGTTTCTGTGACCTGGCTTTGGTTTCTGTGACCTGGCTTTGGTTTCTGTGACCTGGCTTTGGTTTCTGTGACCTGGCTTTGGTTTCTGTGACCTGGCTTTGGTTTCTGTGACCTGGCTTTGGTTTCTGTGACCTGGCTTTGGTTTCTGTGACCTGGCTTTGGTTTCTGTGACCTGGCTTTGGTTTCTGTGACCTGGCTTTGGTTTCTGTGACCTGGCTTTGGTTTCTGTGACCTGGCTTTGGTTTCTGTGACCTGGCTTTGGTTTCTGTGACCTGGCTTTGGTTTCTGTGACCTGGCTTTGGTTTCTGTGACCTGGCTTTGGTTTCTGTGACCTGGCTTTGGTTTCTGTGACCTGGCTTTGGTTTCTGTGACCTGGCTTTGGTTTCTGTGACCTGGCTTTGGTTTCTGTGACACGGAAACCAAAGCCGGGTCACAAAAACCAAAGGCGGGTCACAGAAACCAAAGCCGGATCACAGAAACCAAAGCAGGGTCACAAAGGGTCCAAAGCCGGGTCACAGAAACGAAAGACAAGTCACATAAATCAAAGGCGGGTCACAGAAACCAAAGCTGGGTCACAGAAACCAAAGCTAGGTCATAGAACACAAAGCCAGGACACAGAGGGTTTAAGCCGGGTCACAGAAACCAAAGACGAGTCACAAAAACCAAAGCCGGGTCACAGAAACCAACGTCGGGTCACAAAAACCAAACCCGGATTAAAGAAACCAAAGCAGAGTCACAGAAACCAAAGCCGAGTCACAGAAACCAAAGCCGGGTGACAGAGGGTCCAAAGCCGGGTCATATAAACCAAAGAAGAGTCACATAAACCAAAGCAGGGTCACAGAAACCAAAGCCGGGTCACAGCAATCAAAGCCGGGTCTCAAAGACCAAAGCCGGGTCAGAGAAACCAAAGCAGGGTCTCATAGACCAAAGCCGGGTCACATAAACCAAAGCCGGGTCATATAAACAAAAGCCGGGTCATAGAAACTAAAGCCGGGTCACAGAAACCAAAGCCGGGTCACATAACCCAAAGCCGGGTCACATAACCCAAAGCCGGATCACACAAAGAAAAGCCGGGTCACAGAAATCAAAGCTGGTTCAAAGAAGCCAAAGCCGGGTCACAGAAACCAAAGCCGGGACACAAAAACCAGAGCCGGGTCACAGAAACCAAAGCCGGGTCACAGAAACCGAAGCCGGGTCACAAAAACCAAAGCCGGATCACAGAAATCAAAGCCGGGTCACAGAAACCAAAGCCGGGTCACAGAAACCAAAGCCGGGTCAGAAAAACCAAAGCCGGGTCACAGAAACCAAAGCCGGGTCAGAAAAACCAAAGCCGGGTCACAGAAACCAAAGCCGGGTCACAAAAACCAAAGCCGGTTCAGAGAAACCAAAGCCGGGTCAGAGAAACCAAATCCGGGTCACAGAAACCAATGCCGGGTCAGAAAAACCAAAGCCGGGTCACAGAAACCAAAGACGGGTCACAAAAACCAAAGCCGATTCACAGAAACCAAAACCGGTTCACACAAACCAAAGCAGGGTCACAGAGGGTCCAAAGCCGTGTCACAAAAACCAAAGACGAGTCACATAAATCAAAGGCGGGTCACAAAAACCAAAGCCGGGTCACAGAAACCAAAGCTAGGTCATAGAAACCAAAGCCAGGTCACTGAAGGTTTTAAGCCGGGTCATAGAAACCAAAAACGAGTCACATAAACCAAAGCCGGGTCACACAAACCAATGCCGGGTCACAAAAACCAAAGCCGGATTAAAGAAACCAAAGCCGAGTCACAGAAACCAAAGCCGGGTCACAGAAACCAAAGCCGGGTGACAGAGGGTCCAGAGCCGGGTCACAAAAACCAAAGCCGGATTAAAGAAACCAAAGCCGAGTCACAGAAACCAAAGCCGGGTCACAGAAACCAAAGCCGGGTGACAGAGGGTCCAGAGCCGGGTCACAAAAACCAAAGACGAGTCACATAAACCAAAGCAGGGTCACATAAACCAAAGCCGGGTCACAGAAATCAAAGCCGGGACACAGAAACCAAAGCCGGGTCAAAGAAACCAAAGCCGCGTCTCATTAGCCAAAGCTGGGTCACATGAACAAAAGTTGGGTCACAAAAACCAAAGCTGGGTCACAGAAACCAAAGCCAGGTCACAGAAACAACAGTCGGGTCACAGAAACCAAAGCCGGATCACAAAAACCAAAGCGGGGTCACAGCAACCGAACCCGGGTCACAGAAACAAAAGTCGGGTCACAGAAACCAGAGTTGGGTCACATAGACCAAAGCCGGGACACAAACACCAAAGTCGGGTCACAGAAACCAAAGCCGGGTCACAGAAACCAAATCCGGGTCACAGAAACCAAAGCCGGGTCACAGAAACCAAAGTCGGTCACATAAACCAAAGCCCGATCACAGAAACAAGAACCGGGTCACACAAACCAAAGCTGGGTCACAGAAACCAAAGCCTCGCCACAAAAACCAAAGCTGGGTCACAGAAACCAAAGCCGGATCACATAAACCGAAACCGGATCACAGTAACCAAATCTGGGTCACAGCAACCAAAGCCGGGTCAAAGAAACCAAAGCCGGATCACAAAACCCAAAGCCGGGTCACAAAAATCAAAGCCAAGTCACAAAAACCAAAGCCGGGTCACAGAAACCAAAGCTGGGTCATTGAAACCAAAGCCGAGTCACAGAAACCAAAGCCGGGTCACGGCAACCAAAGCCGGGTCACATAAACCAAAGCCGGCTCTCAGAAACAAAAGCAGAGTCACGGAAAAAAAAGCCGGGTCAGAGAAAGAAAAGCCGGGTCAGAGAAACGAAACCCGGGTCACAGAAACCAAAGCCGGGTCAGAGAAACCAAAGCCGGTTACAGAAACCATAGCCGGGTCACAGAAACCAAAGCCGGGTCACAGAAACCAAAACCAGATCACAAAAACCAAAGCTAGGTGACAGAAACCAAAGCCGGATCACAGAAACCAGAACCAGGTCACAAAAACCAAAGCCATGTCACAAAAACCAAAGCCAAGTCACATAAACCAAAGCTGAGTCACAGAAACCAAAGCCGGGTCACAGAAACCAAAGCCAGTCCAGAGAAACAAAAGTCTGTTCACAGAAACCAAAGCCGGTTCACAGAAACCAAAGTCGGGTCACAGAAAACAAAGACGGGTCACAGAAACCAAAGCCAAGTCACAAATACCAAAGCCGGGTCACATAAACCAAAGCCGGGTCACAGAAATCAAAGCTGGGCTATAGAAACCAGAAACGGGTCACAGAAACCAAAGCCGGGTCACATAAACGAAAACTGGGTCACAGAAACCAAAGACGGGTCACAGAAACCAAAGCCGGGTCAAAGAAACCAAAGCTGGGTAAACCAAAGCCGGTACACAGAAACCAACGCTGGACCAAAGAAACCAAAGCCGGGTCACAAAAACCAAAGCCGCGTCACAGAAGCCAAAACCGGGTCAGAGAAACCAAAGCCGGGTCACAGAAACTAAAGCCAGGTCACAAAAACCAAAGCCGGGTCACACACCCAAAGCCGAGTAACAGAAACAAAGCCGGGTCACGAAAAACAAAACCGGGTCAAAGAAACCAAAGCCGGGTCACAGAAACCAAAGCCGAGTCACAAAAACCAAAGCCGGGTGACAGAAATCAAAGCCGGGTCACAGAAACCAAAGCCGGGTCACAGAAACCAAAGCCGGGTCACAGAAACCAAAGCCGGGTCTCAAAAACCAAAGCCGGGTCACATAAACAAAAGCCGGGTCACAGAAATCAAAGCCGGGTTGTCAGGAAAATGGGAGCAGCAGAGCATGCAAAGGAGCAGAGAAACAAGTGGCGCGGAAGCTGCCACGAAGATGCTGAAGCCTGACAGAAGGTGACGTCACAGATGGAGAAGAAGCTTGAAGGCAAGAGAAGGCAACGCGAGGAGCGGAAGCGGCGAAGCGCTGAGGATGAGTGATAAAGAGCGGCACATCAGCAGTGAGGGAAGGTTGGGCACCGAAGCGCGGGTGGAAGGCCACCGCGGTTCGGGCACCATAGCGAGTGAGGACACCGAGGATTGAGGTAGGCACGTGATGAGCAGACAGCGGCTTTGAGGATCGGTTAGGAGGTACAGCTGAATGAGGCCTGAGCGCAAGCGAGGGACCGAGGGCCCGAAAGACCTTTGCAGAAGCGATAGATGATTGAGCTGAGGTACCGGTAGGAGCGATGAGAGTGATGAGGCAACGAGTGGCAGTTGAACTGAGGCAATGAGGAAATAATGATGAGGAAAATTGAGGAGGAATTGACCGAGGCAATAGAATACAGGGGTCCTACTGCTATTAGTACTGGATGAGTCTAGCTAGTCCTAAAGCTAGAGTACAGGTGCCTACGCCCATTAGGACGGGCGGTGCGAGATGTGAAGCCGCAGCCGCCATTGTGCTGCTGCTGCTGCTTCTGTGTCTGCGTCGTGCGGAGGCGCAGTGCGGCTGCACATGATCTTGTGCTGTTGGGAGTCCTCCCAGGTTGAGTGGAGGACGTGCTTCTTTTGCCGAGCCTTGGTTGTAGCCACGATGAACGGACCAGGGAGAAAAACTGTTGTCGGAAGATCTTGCCGGTTGTTACGTGGCGTTGGAGGTCCGTTGGCATTGGGCGTGGTGGGTTCGGACGGTCGGATGGTCAGACCAGAGAAGTCTGATTGGTCATGCCATCTGAGCCAGTCGGGCGGCAGGACACGCAAGTTGAACCGGGACCGGACTGGCTTTTCCATTTCTCGCTGTGTCCAGGGGAGGGTTGGATGATGCCAAGGAGACAGAGGTGAACCCGGTTGAGCCGTGTGAGTCTTGATCAAGATTCCGACAGCCCCCCTCAAGATCACACGGCTCGCAAGAATGAAGCCAAGGAGGGAGGGCCAGTTGCTTTTCAGCTGCCCAGGGAGGATGAGGGGATTGATGGACAGCCGACTGCGTCCCAAGGAGAAGATGGTAAGGGCTGCTGCTGGGTGGTTCACCAAAGGAGAGGAGGTTGGAATCCTTCTGCGTGACCCAGAGAAATTGTAGGAAAAAGAGGGAGGCAGCTGGAGGAGTGAGTTCATGTATCCATGATGTCAGATGCTGTGCTTGCAGGTGCGACAGAAAAGTTAAGTCAGAGGTGAGCTCAGGGGGAGGGTGGAAGGCTAGTGAGAGTAGCTGGGCAGTTGTGATAGAGTTACAGAGCGGTGAAGTTTGAGGCGGAGGCGAGGTGCTTAGGAGAGCTGGAGGAAGGAGAAAAGACTCAAGTGACGTTGACAGAGCAGATGATGTTGGCAGCAGACATGCCATTACTGGGGAGAGTTCAAGGTAGCAGGTGGCAGAAGAGTTGAGGGGCGGTATGCAGAAGGATGAAAGCTGAGGCACAGGAGAGGTGGGCGGCAGATGGGCTGATGATGGTACTCGCGCAATTGCGGAGATTTTGGCTGCTGGAAGCGTTGGATCTTTGGAGGAGTTAGACGGCTGTGGGGGCGGATGAGAGGTTGGGTGATTGCAGGAGGACAAGTTGGCTGAGAGGAGAGAAACTGCTGAAGGAGTTGAGTGAAGTGTGTCAGCTTGAGATGCTAGAAGAGGGGAGGCAGGTTGAGAGAAACCAGGAGGAACTTCTGGAGCAGGAGGTTGTGCTGGTGCTTTTGCTGAGGAGATGTCAGTGGGGGGACTTGGCAGAGCGGATGAAGGTGTAGAACGGGTTTTGTCAGCAGCCAGTGGAACGAGTGCATCTGCGAGTACTGGTTTCTCACAGAAAACCTTGGAGTAAGAGGTAGTGGAGGAAGCACATGGAGCCAAGGCTGAGGTATTGCTGGGCAGTTGCACGCGTTTTGGAGGCGGGATGTAGCGAGCTGTGGTCTCGGTGGCAGGAGGTGATGAGAGTGGGAGTGATGCTGGTTCGTCAATGGTGAGGAGTTTGTCCTGCGGTGATAGTGGTGCGGCTGCGTGGGAAGTGCTCGTCGGCTGCGGGATGGAACCACCGATCTTGGTGTCGTAGTTGAGGAGCATGAACTTGTTTAGTTCTTCACGGGAGAAGACTGGAGTGTCAGAGAAGAGGAGAAGACCCATAGCAGCGGCACGGTCGAGATACGCTCCAGTTGAGGAAGCGGCTTGATGCGAGGAGAGTGGATCACCAGGATAGAAGTAGTCATCGTAGTAGTAGTCCAGGTAGTCATCCTAGAAAGGAGGAAGACCTTCTGAAGGAGGAGAAGTGCAGTCAAAGGTCAACATGATGTCAGCAGCATGAGGAAAGCAGGATAGCGGCAGTTGCAAAATGAGGAAGAATGGTCACAAAGTAGTTGTCCTTGTTACAATGGCGCACCCATACACGTCTCTGCTTGCCAGGACAACTGCGGAACTGGGCGCAGGGGTGAACCACGTGTGTGGAGTTGGAGGATGCAGACAGTGCAAAGGAGGGCTGATCGGAGACAGCGCGGCTCGACTTGGTGTGTGAGGCGTCAGCAGTGGGTGTGAAGGAGTTGATGTGAGCAGGATTTTATGCTGGGCTCTGATACCATGTGAGGAAAATGGGAGCAGCAGAGCATGCAAAGGAGCAGAGAAACAAGTGGCGCGGAAGCTGCCACGAAGGTGCGGAAGCCTGACGGAAGATGACGACACAGCAGGAGAAGAAGCGTGAAGGCAAGAGAAGGTAGCGCAAGGAGCGGAAGCGACGAAGCGCTGAGGATGAGTGATAAAGAGTAGCACATCAATAGTGAGGGAAGGTTGGGCACCGAAGCGTGGGTGGAAGGCCACCGCGGTTTAGGCACCACAGCGAATGAGGACACCGAGGATTGAGGCAGGCGCGTGATGAGCAGACAGCGGCTTCGAAGATCCGTTAGGAGGTACAGCTGAATGAGGGCCAAAGGCCTGAGCGCAAGCGAGGGATCGAGGGCCCGAAAGACCTTTACGGAAGCAATAGATAATTGAGTTGAGGCACCGATTGGAGCGATGAGAGCGATGAGGTAATGAGTGGCAGTTGAACCGAGGCAATGAGGAAATGATGATGAGGAAAACTGAGGAGGAATCGACTGAGGCAATAGTATACACGGGTCCTACTGCTATTAGTACTGGATGAGTCTAGCTAGTCTTAAAGCTAGAGTACAGGTACCTATGCCCATTAGGGTGGGCGGTGCGAGTTGTGAAGCCACAGCTGCCATTGTGCTGCTACTACTGCTTCTCTGTCTGCGCGGTGCAGAGGCGCGGTACGGCTCCGCACGATCTTTTGATGTTGGCAGTCCTCCCACGTTGAGTGGAGGACGTGCTTCTTCTGCCAAGCCTTGGTTGTAGCCATGGCAAACGGACCAGGGAGCAGATTTGTTGTCGGAAGATCTTCTCGGTTGTAACGTGGCGTCGGAGGTCCATTGGCGTTGGTCGTGGTGGGTTCGGACGGTCGGATGGTGAGACCGGAGAAGTCCGATTGGTCATGCCATCTGAGCCGTTCGGGCGGCAGGACGCGCGAGTTGAACCGGGACCGGACTGGCTTTTCCATTTCACGCTGTGTCCAGCGGAGGGTTGGATGACGCCAGGGAGACAGAGGTGAATCCGGTTGAGCCGTGTGAGTCTTGATCAAGATTCTGTCACGGGACACAGAAACCAAAGCCGGTTTGCAGAAACCAAAGCCGGGTCACAGAAACCAAAGCCAGGTCACAGAAACCAAAGCCGGGTCATAGAAACCAAAGCCGGGTCACAGAAACCAAAGCTGGGTCACAAAAACCAAAGCCAGGTCAAAGAAACCAAAGCCCAGTCAAAGAAACCAAACCCGGGTCACAGAAACAAACGCCGGGTCATAGAAACCAAAGCCGGGTCACAAAAACCAAAGCCGGGTCACAGAAACCAAAGCCGGGTCACAGAAACCAAATCCGGGTCACACAAA
>SZWC01007560.1:13736-27548 GCA_023375785.1 Penium margaritaceum
TGTAGCGTTGGCTGATACGGAAGGGAAGCTGCTGCGGCATTGGTGGCAGGATGAAAAGGTCCTCGCGCCACAGAACCCCCAGCCCCGTGAGGACCCAGCACGCCCGACATCTCGAGCATGGTTTCCAATTGACCCCGAAAAAAGCTCCCCGGCGACGTCATGTGCGTGCCCATACGACGGAGTGCGAGGCTCCTCAGGACGGACGCGTCGTCGCTGCCGTCCATTCGAACAAGACACGCACCTTCTCCGTACCCACTTATTGCGCAAAGCTAGCGAGTCTGGGTCCGATAACAATTTCAGGCTAGACCCTGGCTGCAGCGACCCCTCAGCATGCTCAGTGAAAGCGACTGATGCACGAGAAAAAAGACGATGGTGACGGCGGGCAACAGAAGACGAGGACGGCAAGTGAAGATAGCGAGCGGAATGCGCTCTCACGGAGCCAACGGGTGCCGTTGCAGCGCGCCCAGACAAACGTGCGGGGTTTACCAACAGCAATGGAATTCAGAGGAGAGGCGCCAATTCAACTTGATTGAGGTTCGAAACTGGGGAAATGGGAGTGATCCAGCCCTCAAATCGTTCAGATCCAACGGTTGTCGTCTCGATTTTTCTCAGCCGAAGAAGGTTGGCATTCGATTATTTCACAAAACTTTCTCCTGTCGGCGAGGAGCAAGTCTGATCGGACGTGCCGCTCAGCAGCACCGACGTCAGCAGGGAGCCTCGACAGATCAACTCTTTTGGGGGGAAGACCAGACACAAAAAAACATCGCTCGTTTTCGCTTTTCAATGAGGGTGGTTCGTCTCCCATCTCACAGTGCCGTGCCCGGTTCAGTGCNACAAATGCCTACTTGTATTTCCCATTTCTGCACGTTCAACCATCAATGCTGCCCTCAAAAAACCCAGCGCAAGATGTTCACCTACCACACTAATGGAAAAGCTATTCACGTTAACTGACAGAAATAGCTTGACGGGCGCTGGAAATAGGTTCTTCATACAAACCTCCGTCTCAATCCAGGTCTATATAGCAATTTTAGCTCTCGTGAATCCGCTGAACTTAATGGTACCTGAACAAGGCACCCATGGCCGCCCAGCTCGAAGCGCGTCGACGTCAAGGTCTCACGTCGCAATCCTGTGAGCTCCTCTTGACCGAGCAACACTCCCGCCCACTTGTCATGGGCCTTCGGCGATACTATTTTTGGTACTCCTGAACAGGTTCCTGCCTGCTTTTTTTGGGGCAAACTTTTCCGAAGCGATAACCTAGCCAGTTGCCAACATATAGGACAATCAAGACATCGAGGCATAACAAGCGCCTAATTTTAAATCTACCATCCAGAACTTTGATGGTCCGCAGTGAACGAGTAATTTATCGGCCGATAGATCGTTTCAACGCCAATCTCCGATCTGAAATCAAATTCTCACCTCGCAGGCCGCTCAATCGGCGACATTTCGAGGCCGGATGTATTTTTAGGACCACAAACCTGTGCATTATTCTTCGATCATGTGTAATCCGAATTTCAAATGAAAAAATTGAATCAAGAAGAACCTTCACGATTGAATTCTTTGCTCAAGCTTCATCAATATACTATAAGCAAACAAGTGCGCACTTCATAAAACTTCGACGGCCAGAGTCACGTACGGGTGAAGAAGAACATCGAGTCGTTAAGTTCAGAATATAACACCAAATGGCGCAATCAGGTTTGACCTTCAAATGGGTCAGGAAGTTTGTTATTCGTAAGCGCTACATTCCGTTTATCGACCGTCAAAAAAAAATCTTCGTGAAAAACAACCAAAAATTTCGCATGTCGAAGAGCACTCACTGCCAGATGCTTGTGTATCCCTCGTTCCATACACTACCGCGTGTGGCTCTATGCCACCGTCCATTCCCCGTGGAGAGGTATCGACAATAAACATAATACTCTATCTGTGTGCTTGTCGATGACCAACCTTGGCAAGCGGCACTGCCCAAAACCCAACTAGTTGAACACCCATGTCAAAGATGGAAAACGAGACTTCGGGATGAAGATATAGTTGATGATTGGAATTTCGCGTCAGACTCCCATGCCGTAACAGCCTGTTGCTCGAGCGAGAGGTTGATATCTTGACCATCGCACGAGCTGCTTTTTGGTTTTCGCGTATGTGGCATTCAAAGGATGAAGTGTTCGGATTCGACCTTCCTTCTCTGTTGGCTCACCTTGACTTAGAGGCCACTTATAGGAGCAGATATAGAATACGTCTCTCACAAAACCAATGTTGAGATAAACTGATAAGTCTTCGTTTCCCACGGGGAACATCCAATAGAGCAAACACATTTATCATAAACTGAAGAACTGAGGTAGGTAATAAATGAATATACGAGTACAACTTAAGGGAATTGTAAGGTTTGTCTTTGTGAATCAATCAAGTACGAGTGAAAAGGAATGTGTGTTTCATGGTTCCTATAGCTCCACGCTCCTTTAAACCTTCACCAATACTACACTCACTATTTGTTTCGGATTCGTATGCACTCCACACGTACATCTTCACTCAACATCCCCTCCATTCGTACCTGCCTCTACCCTTATGCGCACTAAAACACACACTAGTGTAACTTTGCAAGGTCATCACATCTACCCGTCCGTACACCTCACCAAATACGCTTACATCCGCAATGTTTCCCTTCGTCGTAGTTTTCTCTAACCTTACGCGCAATGATAGATTATTGAAGCAAAGGGCTTGAAATATTAAAGTATTTGCATGAAAAGAGATTAACTTCATAGAGTACACTAGTTTTGACCATTTGTCAAGTTTACAACTCGTGTCAACACTTGTTGTTTTCCTATTTTGAATGTAGACCGTGAACTAGTTTTCCAGCTAGTGCACACTTTAACCCACGTCACGTTTTTTTCCGTGCACTTCCACTTGCACTCACCAAATACACTTCCCACCGCACCCCCTCTTCACCCTCCCTCTCCCAACTACCATAGGAATATTGATTTCATCACCCAACCAATGTACACAAGTACATACTTCTATACACAACACATACAACCAACCATACACATCCTGTAGTAGACATTGACTAGCAAGTACACAGGTGTCCAATGAATAGTGGTGCGGCCATGCTCGGCCAAATTTGGTGTACGTCACTGACCACGAACACACCACTACACCACGTGTGGTCACCCTTGACAAATCAAATCCCAAGTCAGAAATGGACACAGGGGGAAATAAAAGTGCATGTATACTATTCGCTGACTAAGAAATATGAAAAAAAATGAAGTATTAGTGGGAAGGTGTGCATGTTTTTGCGTAATGAGTAACCAAAGTTGGCATGTATCACCTACCATGACCGCATCGTCACACCATGTGCGGTCAACTTTGACGAATCACAACACGAGTAAAAAACCATGGGGGCAATCAATTAAACAATTATATGAATGTAATAAATTCCATAAAACACATCGAATACCAACGACGATTCGTGGCTATTACGCACACAGATAAGACAGCTTTTGCACATGTCATGAGTACGACATTACACCATGTGTGGTGAAATCTGACAAATCATATGTGTCTCAAATGGTCGGAGGGGACAGTGAGGGTGTAAACGTACTAGGAATGGGCTAGCAACTATGTAAAACACCAAAATCTAGTTTCCCAACCTGGAAATCATGTTAGGGTCCGTCCAAGATTGACAGATGTCACTGACCATGACCACAAATTTTACCACTTATGGTCAATGTCGACAAAGCATAGCGCGATCCAGAAACACCACGATGGGATGAACAAAGTTAAGGCATGCCAGGTATGTTATAGAAAGTAATAAGCTTTCCATAAGAAGTGGCTCAGGTAGGTGTTGTGCACAATAACGGGCCAACACTGACACGTCACTTTCTATGAACCTAACATTACACAATATGTGGTCAAAATTGACAAAACCATAGCACGAGTAAAAAACTGGTCAAACAGGGCAATCATAGAGCAAGCATAGCGAAAATAGGCTACCAACTAAAAATATTTTCAAATACTATCGGGACGCTTTGGCTGCTTATCACAATAACTACATGATGTTGCAATTTGCCACTTACCATGACCACACGATTACACCGTGTGTGGTGAAGTACGAAAGACTGAAGCACGAGTTCGAAATGGTTTAAGGGGG
The DNA here is from genome assembly GCA_023375785.1 of Penium margaritaceum. NCBI lineage: Eukaryota > Viridiplantae > Streptophyta > Zygnematophyceae > Desmidiales > Peniaceae > Penium > Penium margaritaceum. The sequence goes on from SZWC01007560.1 coordinate 17,875, forward strand.
CAAGAAAAGTACAAACATGCTAGGTATAAACTAGTAAGCTTCAATTCTACAAAACCCAATGAAGCATGTGGCTTTAGTGTGGAATTATAGCCGAAATAGGCGTATGTCACTGACCATGACGAAAATTTATCACTTGGTGCGGTCAACACTAAAAACGTTTAGCGTGAGTAAGAAAAAACTAAAGGGGATATCAAAGTGTATGAATACTGGGTTTTTCCTTTCAAGTATCAAAGCCTTCAGTAAGTAGTGGCACGGTTGTGGCTGTTATGTGCATTAACCGGCCAAAGTAGGCATGTCCCACTGGCCATTGCCATAACATTAGGCCATGTGTGGTCAACTTTGACAACTCAAAGGACGAGCTAGACACGGGCAGAGATGCAATCAAAAGTGTAGGATTTTAGACATGGAATACAAAGTATAGCTTACTTCAAATTCTAGTGGCACAATGCGCCTATCGTGTGCAATGACTGGCCAAAGTGGGCCATGCCAGTAGCAATTACCACAACATTACACCATGTATGGTCAACTATGAAAAACTCACAGCAGAATTCAGGAATGGTCAGAGGGGGGCATTCATACTAAAGGCATACTGGGCATAGGCTAGAAACTATGAAGACAATGGATAACTAGTGGCACGGTATGGCTACCGTTCATGATGACGGACCAAAGCTGGCATATGTTGCTAACCATGACCTAACATTACACGATGTGTGGTCAGATTTGAGAAATGGCAGCACACGGGCAATCAAAGTGTACGCATACTAGATGTTTACTATAAATCATACAAACCTTCAACAAGTAGTAGCATGGCACGGCTGCTGTGTGCAACGACGTGCCAAAGCTGGCATATGTCACTTACCATGACTACAACACTACACAATGTGTGGTTTCATTTGACTACTCGTACCACGAATCATAAATGGAAAGAGGAGCGATCAGAATGTGAACTAACTACGCACGGCTACTAAGTAGAAACACCTTCAACAACTAGTTGCACGCTGTGACTATAATGCAGAATGACCAGCCAAGGTTTGCACATGTCACTGACCGTGACCACAACATTACACCAAGAGTGGTTAGCTAAAAAAAAAAAAGCACGTCAGAAAAGGACGAAGGGGGAACTTGAAGTACATGCATCCTAGTCATGGAATAACAAGTATGAAAGCCTTACATTCATAGTGGCACAGTGTGGCTATTCGGCTCAATGACAAGCCAAAGTTGGCATATGCTAGTTTACCATGACCACAATGTCTCACCATGGTGTCAACTCATAGGGAAGTTTTAGAAACCAAAAGAAGGGACAGTCAAAACTTAATCATACTAGGTGTTATACCTAGTTTTGCCATCCGATCAATTAGAGTATGAGAGCATGCACTGGATATCTCCATGATAGCATCTAACTAAACTGTGTATGCACGTCGTCGTGCCCTCGATCATTTTTGCCACATTATCTTGAATTTCTCTTACTTTCTCTTGCTACACCACAACTCCCTCACTCGTACACATTTTGGTGCTTTTTATCTTGCACAATCCTCCCAATGTGCTTTCATATGAACACGGGGTAATCTATTTTCCACAATCTAGTGGATCTTTCTACATACGCCTAGATCAACCACCCAACAAACGCATTTACGAGGCTATTTTCTAGCACAGTCCAAGATTCTCTATCATAACCAAGCATTTCTACGTGCTACTTTGGAATTTTCTCCCCGTATACCCTCTACCATCTTTTGGCTCACATTGTTACTAACCACAAAAATTCACATTACATTTTCAACTCATCTATAGCTACATTGGCAAGGAAACATGTAAACTACATTTTTTTTACCCAACCAACATTCTCAAGTACATGGAGAGGAATCATCCTAGCAACAACGTGGAAATCATGAACACACACCTGGGAAACTACACATCCTAGCAGGACTCACAAAACAGACACATCTGCCTGAAAAGGACCATCTTCTTTTAACACAAAGCCCCCAGCTCTTGCTCCCTGCACCAACATCGTGTGTCACAACACCAGCCGACCAGTCTCTGCTTGCATGGCGCGATGATAGACCAATTGCCCAATTGCGACACATTCCACTTTTGGTTTCTTTGGTCCAAATTGTAAGGTGACGTGAATGGTTGGAAGGTATTTTTTATGCTAGGGTGAAGCTCGCTGTATGCTCCGAATAAAGATTCAAAATGGTTGTACGCTCTTTACAAATGACACCATCCTTGATGTTTCCAACGTGTTTTGTTCATAGCTTCCATTCAGTCCTCATGTTTTATGGTCACTATATGGTGTGAAACTATCTTGAACATTAACAATTTCTTGATCCACCCCAATTGTGCAAGAACTATTAAGGCTGATTATGATGCCCACTTACTTCACACGTGTACCCGTTGAAGGGACCTTTGTTACAATCATTTTTGTAGTAGAAAACTATGATTAGTTGCTACACGGATCTGCCTCAAAACGGAGTGCGACCGAATTCTTCTTCGACGCGAACTCCTATGCATATTGTGCTAGTATGATGATGTCACTTGTTTTGTCAAATGATTGCAAATCTCTTTTCCGATGGATTTGTGAATGTCTGGGGGTTGGGTTTGCGCATGGTTTGCGTTGGGGGTCCGAGACTTCCCATGCGTTGAAAGGGAACTTGCTAGGCATCGTTGCCGCAGGGCTCATCAGGTTCCTGCTTAGAAATAAACCTTCAATCCTGGATGTGTTTTGGAGTAAGATATGATGGCAGTTTGTACGCAAAAGTCGGTTTCTTGCTTGCCGGTGATTATTTAAGGGCACTTTCTCTCATTGCAATTGAGTGATAACTTCTTCTTTTTTTCTCTCAAATCATGTAGTGTGACTTAAGCCTATATTATTTCTCTGTCGACACATGCGCAACACGTGCCATCACTAAAAAACCTTGTTTCCTAATAGGGGATTTAAAAAAGTCATTGCTCGATAATAACTTTGCAAGAAGCAATGACTACGTGATGAGGGACACTAGAAATCGCATAAAACAATGTTTTTTCTTCCCTTTCAAGACAAGGATGAGAAGGGTTTTAAATTAGTTTCACAGCTTAGGCACACACATGAGATGTTCATTTGCTATGTGAGATTTTCAAACGTGTTGCCAATCAAGGACACATTTGGTATTCTTGCTTTTCAACATAAACCAAATACATAATAAGAAAAAACGAGCCCCCTAGAAAGGTTGCCATCATGACGGCCTACAACTTGAGGCTTTCACTCCAGGTCAGATTTTTTGCTCCTACGAGATGTACCTGTTGTGACACTGGGTGAATGTGAGGTGGTTCACGTTTGAAATCAGGGCGTGTCATGTTTCACGAGAACAAGGGTATTTGAGAATATTGAGAAGCAAAAAGTGTACTTGGTACGGTAAGTGCTGAAACTTGACGAGATGTATTCAACGTGCGAGTGCGAGTAAAAAGAGGCTCGGTCGAGCCATTCGGAGTTTCAGCGGTTCGCATGACAGGTTGCCGCGTTCTGGTTCGATCGCTCAAGCAAGCCCTCATCGGTTCGACGGGGGGCTTCGAGACCAAATGTATGATTCGCAAAGTTTTGCAAGGTCTTGCATTGGAACTTTGTCGCTGTTATCGAAACGTTGAGAAATATCGTGAGAAATGCCGTGAGTTTGGAAATTGACCAAAAAATGGTTGGTTGGCACACGAACATTCCAAGGTATTTTGGACGAACGCCCTTGGTGCTCGAAAAAGTGATCGCGACAAAGTCGGCATATAGGACGGGAGCGGCGAAGTAAAAAAAGGTCGCCGCGGGGTTTTGGCCTCGTGTATTCTGCCGGCATAGCATTTCCCCCCCTTTTAGCTGTGATGCCCGGGCGCGTTACCGTTATGAGGCAGTGGGCGGGCTCGGTAGTCGTTGATGAGAGGATCGATGTCCAAGAGTTGGCTGTACGGAACCCAAGTGTTGTGTGCCACATCATGGTTCTTCCACTTTATTAGATACTGATCTTCACCTCCTCGTCGCTGGTGACCGAGGATTTCATCAACTTTGTACTCGTAGTCACCGCCTGTAATCATGGGCGGTGGAGTGAGTGCCACACGTCCAAGAAAATCTTCTGTTGGATTGATAAAACGTCAGAGTTTGCTAATGTGTAAGGCTGGGTGGATATGCATGTTGTTGGGTATTGAGAGCTTTGGGAGAACAAGAGTGCGCATCTTCAAGATGTTGAATGGCCTTAACCACCGGGATTTGAGCTTTGGATTGCTCGACTCACGGAGTTTTACAGTCACAGAGTTGAGCAAAACCTTGTCGTCCGTCTCCAACTCTTTGGTTTGGCGATGTCCATCGGCCTGTCGCTTCATGACCGCTTGCATCTTTGCGAGAGTTTGACGAGTTTCTTCCTAGATTTCGGAGAAGTATTGTCGATGTGTGTCGACGGCGGGGATGTTGCTCTCGGCCTACAAGGCAATCGGGGTGGTCGGTTGTACTCCAAAAAACACCTCAAACGGTGTTTTCCCTATTGCGACAGATGTTGCCAAACCGTATGCAAACTTGGCTACTGGTAGTTTGACTCCCCAATTGGTGCCGTGAGGTTTGCATAGAGTTTGAAAAAGTTGTTTGAGCATTTGGTTGGTTCGCTCGGTTTGTCCATCGGTTTATGGATGGATTGCCGTTGAAAGTTGAAATCGACTCCCATACCGCTACATGAGGTCTTGCCAGTATTGGCTCGTGAAGCGCGCATCTCGATCACTCATGATTGTTTGCGGGATCCCATGCAGGCGGATGATGTGGTAAATGAACAGTCATGCTGTACCTTTGGCAGTTGTATTCGTGGTGATCGGAATGAAGTACGCCATGTTCGAATACCTTTCGACGACAACAAGAATGACGTCAAACTCTTGTGGTGTGACGGGCAAACCGGTCACAAAATCCATGGAGATGTCCGTCCGCGGTTTTCCTCGTTTTGGTAGTGGTTGGAGTAGACCGAGGGGTTTGGTGCGTCAGCTCTTGTGACGCTGGTGAAGGTCGCAGCGTTTGCAAATGTTTGCAACATCAACCCCCATCTTGTCCCACCAATAGTATTTTATGAGCTTCTTCAAAGTCTTGTTAGCTCCGAAGTGACCTCCTCGACCGGTGTCGTGGCATTCCTTCGGAAACATGTGTCGTAGCTCCTCAACTTCGGGGACGACCACTTAATTTTTGTGCTTTATGCGCTAATAGAAGCCCAAAAAGTGGAACTTTGCTGTGTCAAAGGCCCTGTGGTCCTCGTAAATACGTGCGAACAACTTCGCCACATATGGGTCGGCTTAAATCTGCAGTGCATTGACCTCCATGAGATCAGGTCGGCGGCTCAGCACGTCCGCTGGATTTGCTTTTCCTGGTCGGTACTCGATCTCCTAGTCAGGGTTGGACACGAGGAACTCCATCAAACGAGTCTGTCCTTGGCTGAGGTTTGGCCGTGTTTTCAAGTACTTAAGGGCGTGGTGATCTGTTAAAACCACACATTTACGGCACCACAAATAACAATGCCATGTTTTGAAAGCGTGAATAGCCACAAGCATCTCCTTTTTGTGGACGGCATAGTTGAGCTCCGCCCCGTGAAGCTTGCACGACATGTACGTAATGGGTTGTTCTCCTACATTGTTGTCTTGTAGGATGACGGGTCCAATTGCTCGATCGACGGCATCCGTGGCCATTTTGTAGTCGGCCGTTGGATCTGCAAATCGAAGGGTTGGCACCAAGGTTAGAGCTTTATGCAAAGACATAAAAGCTTCTTGTTTGTTGTCTTCCCAATTCCACTCACAATTCTTGCGGGTGAGATCAGAAAGAGGCAATAACACAGGGACATAATCCTTCACAAACCTTCCATAAAAGTTGCAAAACCGGAGAAAAAGTTGTTTGTCGCGTAATTTTGTTGGAGCTAGCCAATCTGTCACCGCAAATATCTTTTTTGGGTCCATGGATATCCGTCCACCGCTGATGATGTGCCCAAAGGACTCAATCGAACATTGCCAAAAGTCACACTTTGAGAGCTTCTCATAAAACTTCTCCCGTTGGAGGACGTTGAGCACCTGCTGGATATGTCATTGATGTTCCTCTGGGTTCCGGCTGTACACGAGGATGCCATTGAGGTACACTACGAAAAAGTCGTCGTGGTACGGGTGAAATATATTGTTCATCGCTGCCATGAGTGTTGTAGGGGTGTTTGTGAGTCCCAATAGCATAACCGTGAATTTAAATTTCCTATAACGTGTTTGAAAGGCAGTTTTTGCAATATCCACGTCGGTGATACAAATTTGGTGGTAGCCACTCCATAGTTCGATTTTGTTGAAATTTCTTGCTCCACGTAGTTGGAGAAACTGCTCGTCCGCTTGAGGTAGAGGCTAGAGGTTCTTGATCGTGATGTCGTTCAACACCCGATAATCCTCGCACATCCTCCTTTTGCCAGTTTTCATTCTTACGAACATTACTTGTGCGGCATACGGAGAAACGGACGGTACAATTAACCCCTAAGTTAGCATCTCGTCTAGCTATTGCTTGAGCTCTGTGAGTTCATGATCACTCATCCGGTAGGTTCCCTTGACGGTTGGTTAGTTGCCGGGTTTGAGCTCAATTCAATGGTCGATGTCACGTTTGGGAGGGAGTTTGGTCGGTAATTTGTCGGAGCACAACCATTCAAATTCTTTCTCAAGAGGAGCAAACCCCTCCGGTATGTTTGTGAACTTTGATGCCGATGAGGCTGATGCGTTTGTCGCGGTGATTAATTCGTTGTAGTTACTGCTCAGATCGACGTGGACCAACCAAGCCGAGGCCCCTCTCCTCAGGTATTGTTTGGCCACGTCGAGCTAGATTGGTGTAGCTGACAGCCATTGCAGGTGTGTGGTTACTGTTGCCACTGTTGTGTTCCTTTTGGCTGCTGTACTGTTGCTTGTAGCATGTCGGACGGATTTTGGTTCTTGCACAGGCGATAGGAAAATCTATTGCCCTTTGCATTTGATGTAGACAACGGCGATGCTCAAGTCAACTTGCGGATTTTGCTGGTATAGGAAATCATGCCTGTGCATCACCTTGTTGTCGCTCATTGCGCAGGATCTATAGATGGTTATGTCATGCAGATCCTGGATCTGCAGTGGTAATGACTGCTTCAATCGATGGATGTAAAGTCGTCCATCGGCGATTTTTCCTTCAAAAGCTCCGGGTTTGAGCTTTAAACCCAGATTTATACCAATTGATCAGATACAAAACCGTGAGATGCACCTCCATCAAGTAATTACAGCAAAGTTTTTTGACTTTTACAACCCCTCGATTGCACTCTCATTAGTATCGCAGCCTGGTCGTCCTTGTATCCCTCGTCGATTGTTTAGATCTTAGGAGCCCTTGCATTAGTTAATCGAAGCCGTTTGGGTGGGTAATCGTTTGGCGCACGTTTTTTGGTCGGGGCAAGATTTTCACTGTCTACTTTTGCCCTCGCCGGTTTCCCGGCTCCTCTCCTCCTTTTGCCGTTTCTGTTGCTTCCCCCCTTCTGGTTTTGCGTGGGGCAGTTTCTTGCAATTTGTCTAATCTTTCCGCAACTGTAGCAAGTCTGTTTATCTCCTTTTTTCTCAATGGCGTCGATTTCCATCGTTGTTGAGTTCTCCGAGTTCTACGACGGATGCCTGCTACTATGTTGCGGATGATATTTTATATGCCAGATGTAGGATTCGTTGAACTTTGAGTTGAAATCCGTGAAGTTGATGTGTTCAGCGGCTGCGATGATCTACGCCAGATCATTAGTGATTTCGTAGATCGCGAGTGCTTTGCAGACATATCGTTTGAGGCCATTGTTGTAGTGAAGACAGAGTTCATCATTTGCTAGGCTGCTGCCAGTGATGGTTTTGCAAAAATGCCACGTGTACTCTGCCACGATGGACGGCTGCTTCATTCGTTGTAACCGATAGCAAACCTTTGTTTTCTTGTTCAGCTTACCGACGCGAGTGCCTGGGTGAACTTACGCTGGTTGGATGGGGGGGGGGGTTTGATGATTTCCATGTCGGGTGAACTCGCTCAAGAGATAGTACGCCTAGTGCCGACAATCGGTAGCTCTTACATCAGCGCCTTCGGCTTCCTGTTGCCATTGGATGGCCATGAGATCAGCCCACCAACTTAAAGTCATGCCTCGCAAAAGCGAGTCTGCAAGGTTCAACTCCTGTTTGTCGGAGTGAACCCAAGCAACGGTGAAGTACAACTCCAAAATAATAAGGAAAATCGTGACCGTCAGTCCTTTGAAATTTGGTGGATCAAACGATTCATGAAGCCCCAGACGAATCGAGGCCCCGCCAATGTGAAGTTGATTGGAGAGTACCGCTTCTCACGGTTTTTAGTCACGAATTTTGGCGGCATATTGCTGTAGTTGTTCAACAAGTGTACGTTGAAAGGCTTCCATTTGCACCATTCGGCCAATCAGCTCCATGATTTTATGACGTGTCGATGATGGAGTTGTATTGGTTGGTGGTGTAGGTGGAACTGGCATGTGAGGCATGCCAAGCTCCAGATTGGTTGCGTCAGTCGAGGTGCCATCCATCATGTGTTCCTCCCCCTCGATGAGGCTAAAGGTCCTTTACGGGGTGCCTTCGGCCATCACCGGTGTCTTTGTCGGTTACCGCTACTGTCGCAAGGTGCGCTTGCTCTGTGGACCGACTTTGTTACGAGATCTGAAATGTCTTGTCTGTGGAGATATGGTTGAGGGCACATGCGAGTCTCGTGCCGATGTAAAATAATTTCGTGCCCCGCACAAGCCGATGCCCTCTGATATCAAGTGTTACGCTAGGCGAATGTGAGGTGGTTCAGAGTTGAAATCGGGGCATGTCACATTTCATGAGAACATGGGTATTTGAGAATATTGAGAAGTGGGAAGTGTACTTGTTATCGTAAGTTCCAAAACTCGACAAGATACATACAATGTGCGAGCGCAAGAGAAAAGTGGCTCGATCGAGCCATCTGGAGTTTTGGCGGTTTGCATGACACAATGTTGTGTTTTGGTTCGATCGCTCGAGAAGGCCCTCTTCGTTTCGACAGGGGGCTTCAAGACCAAATATATGGTTCACGGAGTTTGGCGAAGCCGTGCGTCGGAACTTCGTCTTTGATCTCGAAATGTTGAGAAATGCAGTGAGTAGGTCCCAGCGAGGTCGAGAAGTGACATGAAAATGGTTGGTTGGCACACGGATATTCCACGGTATTCCGGAGGAATGCCCTCGGTGCGCGAAAAGGTTATTGTGACAAAGTCACGATATAGGTCGGGAGCAGCGAAGCAAAAATTAGGTCGCCGTTGGGTTTGGGCCTCGTGTTTGCCATCGGCATAACACCTGCACAGTGCCATCCCTGATCATCCTAAATACACGCTCTTGCAACATGCATGCACGTGACAAGTCATAGCGCCTGGCTTGAGATTCCGCACGTTTAGGTTCAGACGACATATTGTTCTGACTTGTCTACGTTGAGTTACGGCCAAAACAATGGTTCTGGGCCGGTTTTACGACAGACCTTGAACTGCCGCATGCGACACCCACTGTGCGCCGCGGCATGTATCTTTCTCGTAGATCTGTCATTTGTCACCCCTCTTTGGAAATGCTATTGAAGCATTCTGACACTTTGACTTGTGTCTCCTAGCCAGACTCTTGCCGTTGGGTGCACGACGTGTGACTTTCGTCACCGTCTGGCCAGACAC
>SZWC01007560.1:28286-41668 GCA_023375785.1 Penium margaritaceum
TTTAGGTTCAGACGACATATTGTTCTGACTTGTCTACGTTGAGTTACGGCCAAAACAATGGTTCTGGGCCGGTTTTACGACAGACCTTGAACTGCCGCATGCGACACCCACTGTGCGCCGCGGCATGTATCTTTCTCGTAGATCTGTCATTTGTCACCCCTCTTTGGAAATGCTATTGAAGCATTCTGACACTTTGACTTGTGTCTCCTAGCCAGACTCTTGCCGTTGGGTGCACGACGTGTGACTTTCGTCACCGTCTGGCCAGACACAGACGCCTAGTTAGCGGCGGTGGTGCTAAGAAGCTTCCACACATCTTCTTATGCTATCAGAGTGGCGATACAGTTCTTGCGGAGTTGCGCACCAAATACTTAGATGAGCAGCATCAGTGAGCATCACTATTGCAGCCGATTCATTAGGGTGTGTCGACGTCACATGACTACCAACGACGTCACCCGGCTTGAGCATGTGAGAGTGTAGTAGCAACAGTCGCTAGCAGTAACAGTAGCAAGCGGAAACTACTGGAGGCGGAAGCCACTAGCAACTATTGGCATTGACGCTAGCAGTAGCAGTAGCTGGCAGCAGATGCAAGAGGCGGCAATGGGCAGCAATTGTAACTGGTGGCAGCGGGCAGCAATAGTAGTAGAAAGGAGCGAGCAGCAAGCACCAAGCTATGAGCAACGACTAGCTAGCAGCAGTAGCAGTAGCAGCAAGTAAGAGCATGCAACAGCAGTAGCATTGAGCAACAACAATAGTAGCATTAAGTAGCAACGATACTAGCAAGCATTAGTAGTAGTAGTAGTAGCACAATGGAGCAGTAGCGTAGTAGCAACGTGTAGTAGTAGTAGTAGCGAGTAGCAGCAGCAACGTGTAGTAGAAATTTAGGAAAGTAGCACCCCACAGCTACTGCTACAAGTGCACAAGTAGCTTTGCGGCTGCTGTTGCATGCACCGGCGCAGTAGCAGTAGCTGCCGAGCGAAAGCTGCTCTGGAGCTTTCGCGCGGGTGCCGTGGAGAAGCCGTCCCTTGAAGAGCAAGGCAACGACCGCGAGGGATTTCCAAGAAAAAAAATCATGCCGACGTTGACATTTTGCTTGATGATGTTATCAGGTTTGTGCTGACATCAACAAACCCCTACTAATTTCAACACTCGTCTTCGTCAATTTTTTGGGTTGGAAAGTCAAAAAATTCCCGCCTTTCAACTCTTCAAGAAATGCTGACGATTCTGCAATGCGACCAGCTTGACCGGTCTATACAAAGCGCTGACATGGCTCAAGCCGATGACAAGGGAAAGGACCACTAGATCCCTCTTCCTCCTCCTTTCCGATTATGAGCACACCCTTGTAGGCTATTGAGGACCTACGGAGCCAGCAAGATGAGATGCGTTGTCTACAGTAGCAACAGATTGACGGTACCAGTACGCTCACCGAGCTTCTTCCTGGTCAGTCCATGGCCCATGGCAGACATCCGAGGGAGTCAACGATGTCATACCCTCTGCACAGTTATAAGCATCTGCACCAATGACAGAAGCATCACGCAACCCGCCACCTCTTGATCCTTGGGTTGAGAACCCTGATATGCCAGGCATGGAGGATGGCGCTCACGAGAGTGAGATTCGCATGCTTTAAGAGTGTCTCCGCCACCTCTAGACAGGTTCTCGTCCCCACACACATCTGGCTCCCTTTTCCTTGAGATCCGATCCTCGACCGATCCTTACCCCAGCGACTTTCCTTGTCCCGGTGTCTTCCCCATCCCTCGTCCTTCTCTACCTGTGGTTGCTCTCCCGACGGAGCGGCAACCCAAGGACTTCAAGACATCGCCTTCACAATATGTCAGCAAAGACGGCTTTGACTACTAGGGGATTCTTTTCCAGGTCAAGGCCACATCTGCGGGGATATGACCCTATTGTCACAGACCGTACCAGGTTACGGATCACGCTTAGAGACTGACAGTGGCCAGGGCGATGCGTAAAATCCTTTACGCCATGCCGCGCGAGAACATCATGGACTTTCGCTCATTCCTTGGAGAGGCCGGCACATGCGCGGATACTGATCCACATCGGGGCTGGGACTGGCATTGTCTCTACTTACTGTAGAGACGCACACCACCCGCACGACTCACATTTGCGCCTTTCACTCCCTTTTTCAGGGACATGCCGAGTCCGCAACCGATTATTGGCGGCGGGCCATGAGATCTATGTGCGCCTCGGGATCTCAGGAGGTACACTGCTATGGGCGCTCCGCACGCTCACGCTTGGAGTGTGTCTTGAGCACAGAGACATCTTCTCAGGGTACAGCAACGCTGTGCTTGAGCCCTTCTCCACCTCCCTTGAACTTCTTCCTTGGGTGCATTAGCTTTTCTCCCAGGTGACTTCCGCCCGTGAGGCAGTCGTGGCCCATCAAGAGAGCCCTCTTGCTGCAGCAGTCATCGCGTCGCCACCAACACCCTTCTTGCATGCCGCTTCTCCATCCTCTGGCACATCCTCCTCTTCCCCTTCCACCCTTATTACCCCGACTTAGACGCAAGGTGCTGTAGCAACGGCATAGGGGAAGAGGGGGAAAAAGAGGCTCGGTTTGGGCCAACATCAGTCGTAGCAGCAGTGGTCACCGGGCGTAGCACTGGACATACTGTTAAGTACTACAATTGTGGAGGCGCTCATCGCTACAACAAGTGTCAACAGCCGCTCGACTGGGCGTGGATCACTCATGATCTTCAGGCTGAACACGCAGAGTAGTCTGCGTCAAGCAACACAACCTCTGGTCGCGTGGCGACCACGACCGCAGCAGTTCTCGCTTCCCCACCGATGAGGAGTGGCGACCTGGACCCACGTGACCGCATCATTATCGATCATCGTCACCTTCTGGTGCTCTGTTTTTAGGGAGGTGCAAGTGTGTTTTCACAGCCGGATGGTTCACAGACTGATTTTTTGCCTATTATTGTAGCTTATGATGACTCGTGTGGAGGGGCACAGGCGGCATGAGATGATGATGGGCCTGATAGTACCGATTGGATTCACGAGTCTCACCTTTGTGCCTTTCGTCGTTCCTCCTCACCTCTTGCTCAGCCCAGGTCTAAGGCCGAGTGTTCCATTGCCCGTTGCATAGTGACGTCCTCCGGTCGTGATCCTGGGGGCACCTAGATCATCGATTTTGGTGCCACTCATCACATGACCCGTCGTCGTAGAAACTTCGTCGTCCTAAGTCCTATTGCGTTTTCTTGCTCTGTTTGTACAGGCTCTGATCAGTCATTGCCGGTCTAGGGTGTTGGGGTTGTGTGCTTTCATGGTCCGTGTGGCCCCTAATATTTATCCGATGTGCTTTTCGCGCTTGACCTTGAGCTTAGCTTGCTTTGTGTGCGTGTCTGTACACCGATGGGACTCTCAGTGGAGCACACTATAGACTCTCCAACCGTGACCGCTATTGATACTCATACCATTGTTCTTTGTGCCTCCATTGTGGATGATCTACATCGTGTCCCTCGGATTTATTCTTCTCCTTGCTCCCCTTCCCCTCCTTCTCATGTGTTTGTGACTGGCGTCCTCTCTGCTGAGCACCATCGATTGCTGCACTGTTGCCTGTATGTTGTGGGCTATGACAATGTGTCAAAGCTCATTCGGATAAAACTTGCACTCGGTCTTGACGCGGCCTATTTCAAGAAGCCACCCAAGACTGATTACATGTTCCGTGCTCACGGTAAGATGCATCGTTGCACCTATCCTGACTCCCGTTCTCAAGCTCTTTGCCCTCTAAAGTTGGTCCATTTGCACCTTCGCGGTCCTCTCCCCGTCGAGTCTTTGTCCGATCGGGGTCGATATGTCTTTACCTTGAATGATGACTTCACCCAGATGCGGTGGGTCTACAGCCTATGCCAAAAGAGCGACGTCGCTCTCACAATTCGCCACTAGCTAGTGATGGCTGAATGTTATTCGCGTAACACGCTGCATACGTTTCGTTCGGATCACGACGGTGAGTTTCTTGGGGAGATGGGACGTTTCTTTGTCGAGCATGGGGTTTTTCACCAAGTCTCCGCTCCTGCTACTCCTCACCAGAACGGTGTCTGTGAATGCTGGAACCGCAGCATGGAGACTACGGTTCATGCTATGCATTCTGAGTGCGGTCCCCTGGAATCCTTTACATTTGAAGAATTTGCCTACATGACGTGGGTCTGGAACCGCCTCCCACGTGGTCCCCTTCTGGGCCATGTTACACCGTACGAGCTCTGGTTTGGCCACCGTGTTGATCAGCGTGTCACCCGTGTCTGGAGATCCGTTGGTTCTATGTGGTACATCGAGGACTAGCAGGGGTCAAAGGTCTCCTGGTGGGGTTACTTTTGTGCTTTCATGGGCATCTCTCCGCGATCAAAGGCGTGGCGTTTTTGGGACCCCGCCCTTCGTAGCATTGTCGAGTCTCGCAATGTGCTCTTCTATGAGTCTCTCACCTACCATGACTTGACCTCTATCATGTCGATGTTCGTCACGCACGTTCCTATGTGTGAGGTTTCTTGATAAATGGGGGAGTCTGGGCCTATGAGCACCTCTTGACCGGTGGATGTGTCCGTTCGAGCCCCCTCCACTTCCTTGGTGTCTAACTCTTGATGACTCGGCGATCATAATTGTCGGCCCAAAGATCTCTCAAGTCCAGCCTGTCTCTACCCCTGTTCCCTTGCACCCCACAGGCACCCATGAGTTTATACCTGTGTCCACCAATACTCTTGCCTTTGTGCGTGATCCTGCATTTGCTCTTACTGCTACACCCAACCCTGTGTCTCTCGTCATTTCACCAGCTTCTCCTCACACTCCACTACTTGCCCCTTTGCCTTAGTCCTTACGAGATGTGGTCGTGCTTCTCTTTGAGCCGGAGGTGAATCCCTTGAGCCCAGGTTACTCGCATGAGCCCGATAGTTGTCTTCGACCATTGGTCTCTGATGTCCGGCGAGTGTCAAGTACCCCACCTAGGCACTCCACTCGCAGCATTGCGAATGGTGATCCCGGCACAAAGGCCCTAGGCCTGAGTATCTGCAGAGATCACATAGAGGTACATCTAGCGTGCCCTTTAGAGCACGATCTGGTCACTTGCGAGTTTCGCATCGCTTGTGATGCAACAGCCAACCTTGTGGTCGTCAGGCCCAGCTCTGAGGCGTGTGCAATCGCCACTCAGACCTCTTCCTCGATGGTGCCTGACCCGGGCACACTGAGGGAGGCTCTCTCATCACAGGATGCAGATGCCTGGCATGCTGTCTACAAGGATGAGCTTTGTGCCATCCGAGTGCACAGAGTTTACGAGCTAGTCGACCTTCCACCTCAAAGGAAGGCTATTCAGGTCAAGTGGGTCTTTTATAAGAAAGTGAAGCCGGATGGCTCACTAGAACGCCACAAGGTTTCCTTAGTCATCAAGGGGTATTCCCAGATCAAGGGCATCGATTATAGTGACACCTTTGCCCCCGTCGACCGCATGACCTAAGCTCGTGCTCTGTTTGGTGTGGTGGCTCAACAAGAGTGGGAACCGCACCAAATGGATGTGAACAATGCGTTCCTCCATGGCTCTCTAGATGAGGAGATTTACATGGTCCAACCACCAAGCTTTGAGGTTGGTGACAATGTCTAGCATTTGCACAAGTCCTTCTACTGAATCAAGCAGTCTCCTTGGTGCTGGAAGCGAGAGATTACAGGCACCTTGACTTGTACGAGATATGTATACAGCAAGGCAGATCCCACTCTCTCTATCTCACGGTCGCTTGAGAGATTCACCGCCATCCTGGTCTATGTGGACGACCTTTTGACCGCATCTCCCTCCATGGAGGTCATGAAGGAGGGTAAGGCGATCCTTGAGACTGCCTATAAGATAAAGGATCTTAGTTTTACAGCGGTGTTTCTTGGTATGGAGATCGTGTGAGACCGTAAACGTCGGACACTTCTAGTACATCAGGCCCGATACGCACGTGTTGTGGGGGAGCGCTTCAGCGACCTCCTTGGCGTAGTGCTCAGAGCCTCTACACCTCTGACACTTGACGGGCAGGATGCCTTAAATGTGGACGATCCCACAAAGCTAGAGGAGACAATGGATGTGACCTTGTACCTCCATCTCATCATATCTCCGATGTACNCAGCTACACCGACAGTGGTTGGGCGTGGAGTCCAGATGGAGGCAATCGCACCGGCTACGTGTTCCTGCTCGGTGGTACCGCTACGTTGTGGCACAGCGGGAAGCAAGGTTGCACTGCACGTAGCTCATCAGAGGCAGAGTATGTTGCTCTGGGTGAGGGGTTGCTGAGGCAATGAGGCTACAATGCCTGTTCCTTGAGTTGGGTCAGTCATTGCTCGGCATTGTGCTTCGTTGTGACAACCAGGGTGCTCTTGGAATTGCGGAGAACTCTGGTGTTTTTCGAGCTCGCATGAAGCACATTTCGGTTGAGCATCATTTCGTGCATGATCTGGTGGAACGACATGTGATCTGCATCATATGGGTCGGCATTGACATGCAGCGTGCTGATTTCTTGATGAATGCACTAGCTCCTGGGAAGTTCCTGGTGGCCATTCGTTCTGTTGGGTTTCGCCCCTTGCCTGAAAGTGGTTGAGTGCGAGGTGTTTCTATAGCTGTATCACAAATTTTTTTGCACTGGTTGTTGGATTTGATTCAATGATGGACGCGTATGGACATGCGTACCATCAGGTCATGGGGGAGTGTTGTGATTTGTGACATTCTTGTCGACCTGTACAGTTTACTGTGACCACTCGGCCGTGTCCATGCGCGTGCACATCCCTGATGCGGACCCGGGTGGCGGCTGTGCATCGTCTGGTGGTGGATCATGCGCTCGAAGCTGACCGATGATCACCCTAGAGTCCTGGACGCTGTCTGGGACCTCTTGTAGTTTTTCTGAAGCATGTAGGAGTTAGTGGGTGGACTGGCCGTGGACCTGATTTACATGTTTTTGTATTTTGTGTCCACCGTTTGATGCCAGATGCATACATGTGACCAATCATAGCATTTAGCTTGAGATTCTCCATGTTTAGTTTCATACGGCTTTGCGTTCAGACTTGTCTATGCTGAGTTACTGCCAAAACAGTGGGTCTGGGCCGGTTTTAGGACACACATTGCACTGCCGCGTGCGACACCCGCCGTGCGCCGCAGCAAGTATTTATACCTTGGAGATGTCATTTTTCAACTATAGTGTGGCAGTGCCATGCCGACCGGTTGAAGGAGCCACGTGGCTTGAGCGGGGTCACCTGGGACTGTGGGCGGTGAGATGGGTTGGCTTGAGGGTCGGAGACCCTCAAGCACCGCGGTTTTGGCCTAGTCGGCCCAGGATTCCGTAGGATCGGTTACATTGGTATCAGAGCTCCAGGGCTTGAATCCCACGTTGGGGTTACCAGAGATGCCGAGGCAGCTCTCACTCCTTGTGGGGGGAGTGTAGCGTGGCAGTGCCACGCCAACCAGTCGAAGGAGCCACGTGGCTCGAGCAGGGTCACCTGAGACTGTGGGCGGTGAGACGGGATGGCTTGAGGGTTGGAGACCCTCAAGCACCGCAGTTTTGGCATAGTCGGCCAAGGATTCCGTTGAACTTGTAACATCAACCCTCTCTACAAATGTTATTGAAGCATTTTGACACTTTGACTTGTGTCTCCTAACCACACTCTTGCCGTTGTGTGCACGACCTGTGAGTGTTGTCACCATCTCACCAGGCACTGACGCCTAGTCAGTGGCTGTGTTGCTAGGAAGCTTCAACGTATCTTCTCACCCTCGCCCTCCGGCGAACCTTCTCCCACTTTCTGACAGCTGTAACCACGTATGAGAATCATTGACAGAAGTGACGCGACCTTCCGGTCGACTTCTCCCAGCATTGAGAAAAATCTGGATTTATAGAGATGCATCTCTTATCTTCGTCGTTGATCCTCAAAGCCCTCCGAATTCTCGGCGGAGCTTCTCAAAACTGACCCCTCACATTGCGACTCCACACAAGTGGCTAGACAATCGACCCAATGACCCCGACTATGCCTCATTCGTAACTCGACACTTGTATGTATGTATGTTCGACCATTTCAGTTTTTGCCGCAAAGTTTAAATTGCTCAAGTGTCCCAAATTTTGAATCGGATTCTGCCTCGCATCTTCTACCTGGTTCACCATCTACGTTATGCTTGGCATTACTATAAGCGTCGCTTGGTTTGAGCGTCAAAGTTTGAAAATATGCCCCATTTTGATTCTCGTCACTGTATGTATCCTCTTCAGTTGTTCGACACTTGTCATCGAAGTACACTTACTGCTCAATTCAAATTGTCCAATTTTACCAGATGCACGTATGTTTTTACTGCTCTTCGTCTAATTCCTGTGAACCGACCACGTTCTGCCTGGCATAGTAGTTACATTAATGAGGGCTGGATGAAAAGCAGTTGAGAGAATTAGGGCTAAATGGATGAAATAATCTAAATGGAGGGGAGGTGTAAGAGATCCTCAGAATGTGCGAACCTTGTCACAGTCTTCCCGAAATGGGGGTCACTTAGCAATGTCTCGTCATGCCGAGCCACGCACGGTAACGCGTGTCTCGAGAGACGTCAGCGTGACGTCTTGTTTTGGTGGAAGAGACGTCCATCACTCTCTCCGTGTGGTTTGCCGGAAGCGCAGCAGCTGGAGAGGCGGCGGCGGCGGCACCAGCAGCAGCAGCAGAAGCAGAAGCAGCATCAGCAGCAGGAGCAGCAGCAGCAGCAGCAGCAGCAGCAGCATCATCATCATCATCATCAGCAGCAGCAGCAGCAGCAGCAGCAGCAGCAGCAGCAGCAGCAGCAGCAGCAGCAGCAGCAGCAGCAGCAGCGGCAGCAGCAGCGTCTTTACTACCTAGAGCATCGGCAGCAGCGATNCATCATCATCATCATCATCAGCAGCAGCAGCAGCAGCAGCAGCAGCAGGAGCAGCAGCAGTAGCAGCCTCTTTGCCACCTAGAGCATCGGCAGCAGAGATTGGTGGAGAAAAAATTTCAAGGGTTGTGCAACCTTTGTCACCTAAAAACACCATACGAGCACTGACGATGGGGCGGTTTATGTCGAGTATATTGCAGAGGAGTTGCACGACGACACTTCGTACAGTGTTTCGAGTGCATGCGTCAGCAGCAGCATCTGCATGCCATGCGGGCTGTAGTGAAGACAAAGAACGGGCACGATCACATGTCCGACTGCTGACGCGGCCGCCGACGCCGTTGCTGCTGCTGCTGCTGCTGTGCTGTCTCAGTTTCTTTTCTACGCGAGTGGAGATGGTGGTGGCAGCTGCTGTGGTGGTGGCGCAGCCGCCTGCTGCTGCGCATGGGGGTGCAGCAGAGGTGACGACGAGAGGAGGCTGCCAAAACCCTAACCAAATGGTCAGACACAACAACTGCTGCCAACGCTCACGCGCAGGAGCGCTGATGTCTTCTTTTTTGGTCTTGTTCTGGTTGGTAGGCGGTTTTGTTGACCTGTGAAGAGCATTTTTATGCTGAAGAAGGTGCCAGTAGGTGTCTGCGGCTGTCGCCATTGCCCATGTGACCAGCTCGGATCACCAGGGCAGTACTGGTGAACAAGTCTGATGCAGTCAAGGGCTGGGTTGTCCGCTGATGGAGCAACTTCTATCTTGATGTAAGTGTCAATGTGAGTGGAATGGATTGTCACTCTTCAACTGACATCCTGTCCGACTCCCGGCAGGTTCTGGGGTTCCACCCGTACCGTTCTCTCCCCCACACTTGAATACCTCTTTTCCCCTCATCGTTGCCGCTGGCAGGTGAAGATCCAAGTCACAGTGGACACATTGACGGCACCGGGAGTACCAAAATCTGCGCAGCCTCCTCCTCCTCCCAACACATTTCAGTTGGTGGGAGTCGGAGCATCGTTCGGTCCCGCCTTGCCCCTGAAGCACAGCCAAGCACTCAACCTCCCCCTCCTCGCGCTCTTCAACGCCTCTTGCAACTCCTCCTCCCCCTTGGCGCAATTCAGTCGGGCTCCACATTCCGCTGGTTTTTCCATGGAACCATGTGTCCTTGAACCGGCGGTTTCCTCCTCATCTGGAGGCACAGAGACGGCCGCCAAATTGGGCGGAGGGGTTGAGGGGGTCGATGGCGTGGACTGGTTGAGTGATGTGTGCTCTGACGTGGAGCACGGTGGGCCTCAGGTGCGGTGGAGTGCGGTGCCTTGGCTGATGGCGAAACACGGGAGAGACGGGGGTGTGGTGTGGGGGGTTGTGGGGGGGAGTCTTGGGGATTAGGAACAGCTGTGGTTTTTGCCGCAAGATTGTGCGCACACATGGAATGCAAAGTGAGAGAAGACTGGAATGTTTGGGATCCTTTTCCTGGTGGTGGTGGACGTGCACTGCCGTGCAGCACACGACAACNAGCGCGGTGCCTTGGCTGATGGAGAAAAATGGGAGAGATGGGGGTGTGGTGTGGGGGGTTGGGGGGGGGAGTCTTGGGGATTAGGAACAGCTGTGGTTTTTGCCGCAAGATTGTGCGCACACATGGAATGCGAAGTGAGAGAAGACTGGAATGTTTGGGATCCTTTTCCTGGTGGTGGTGTACGTGCACTGCCGTGCAGCACATGACAACTTGCCTTCCGTTGTGATGTGTTTCTGCGGGTGCATTGTTTGTACTGTACGTGTTGCGCTTGCAGGCGGCGGAGGAGGCGGCGCGGTGATGGTGCGGCATTGGATGTGCAGCTTTGAAAAATCAAGTTTTCTGAGGACCCACTTTTCCTGCAGGTGGCAGCAGAGGACGTGGTGATGGTGCGGCGCGGCACATGCAGCTTCGTGGAGAAAGCACTGAGGGTGCAGAGCTACGGCGCGTCCGCAGTCGTCGTCGCCAACACCGACGATGGTGAGCACTCAACTGTAGGCGCTTTTCTCCATAAACATGTTTTGAACGTCTAAGGCTGTTCTGTCACGTTGCAGAACGTCCGCACTCGTCGTCGCCTACACGGACGACAATGAGGGCGACATGCCTGCCCTAGCTTCCATGTGCTTTGCCGTGTTGTACTTCAACGTTGCATTGCTGTCCAGTCATTGCTGTGATCATGGCCATAGCGGCAATGACAGTGGCGGCGATGACAGTGGCGGCAATGACAGTGACGGCAATGAGATTGGCACAGATAACAGTGGTAGAGATAACAGTGGTAGAGATAACAGTGGTAGAGATAACAGTGGTAGAGATAACAGTGGTAGAGATAACAGTGATAGAGATAACAGTGGGAGAGATAACAGTGGTAAAGATAACAGTGGTAGAGATAACAGTGGCAGAGATAACAGTGGTAGAGATAACAGTGGTACAGATAACAGTGGGAGAGATAACAATGGCGGTGATGGCGGTGGCGTCTGGCAGTGGTTATGGTCACGGGTCACAGATACGGGTACGAGCACAGTCACTATCACAGTCATGGCCACGACAGTGGCTGCAATAGCTATGGTCATGGCAATGGCTGCAATAGCTATGGTCATGGCAATGGCTGCAATAGCTATGGTCATGGCAATGGCTGCAATAGCTATTGTCATGGCAATGGCTGCAATAGCTATGGTCATGGCAATGGCTGCAATAGCTGGTCATGGCAATGGCTGCAATAGCTATGGTCATGGCAATGGCTGCAATAGCTATGGTCATGGCAATGGCTGCAATAGCTATGGTCATGGCAGTGGGTGCAATAGCTATGGTCATGGCAATGGCTGCCGTGGGGGCTTGGCACCAATAGTGGCAGAGGTAACGGTTGTGATAGCTGTGGTCCATGTCACCCTCGCCTTCGGCAGGTATGGCTGTATGTCCACGTGCAGTGACGAACAGGGTATAGGGCAATGTATGGCCATGTACGGTGATGAACGACAATGTATGTCAATGTGGGGCGATGTCAAGCAAAGCATGGTGTTGTTCAGCGATGAATGGCAACGGATGGTAAAGAACGGTGTTTTTGGTGCATTGCACAGCAAAATACGGGCATGTCCAGTGATGTCTGGCTATGTGCCAAGATGTACAGCAATTCATGGCCATTTGCGGCGATGTGCGGCAACATTCAATGGTATGCGACTACTGCAATGTGTTGTGTTGTGCGACAATAAGTTCGGCGTTCTCCTAGCATCGAAAACGATGCCAATATTGGTACTGACCTCAATATCGATGTTTAAAACCAATTTTGATGTCACCAATTTTGGGATCCATTTCAACATTGATACTGGTTATAGGTCCTGGGCCTCCTCCTCTCCCCGAGTCGCCCAACATCAGCCCTGACGACGATGTCGGACTGTCTTCTTTTGGTGTTTTGACGTCACTCGGTATCGAGTTTGATATCGATTCATGTCGAACCAAGCACAGATTCCATATCCTCTCAATGTTGACCCTGACATCGAGCCAATACCAATACCAAGCCGATGTTGGCTTCATATCGTTCAACATCGACCATCGTTTCCAGCTCGACACATGCATGCTGCCCTTCTGGCGTCCTTCCTCTCCATCCACTCTCAAACAGCTGTGCACACATGTTGCCGCGTGTCAGCCGAAAAGTGCAAATGCAGTGCAGTTCAATGGCCTCACTCCCACGCACTCACACACACGCTGCGGGGTGTTTGACATTCCATCAAGCACAGCTGCAGCAGCGGCTGTTGGTCTGGCTGGTTGGATTGGAGGGAGGGAGGGTGGTGGGGGCGTACAGGATCCAAGGCGGCATTGCCTTGCATGGCGATACATGGGCAAACACGGCCATGCGCAATGTATGGCGATGCATGGGCAATGCATGTCAATGGACTGCAATGCAGAATGTTGTCCACCGATGTATGTCAATGTAGCGCAATGCATGGTGATGTACAGCGAAGTACATCATCTTTTTGGCGGTATGCGACAATGTGATGCAACGTTTCGGCAGTCACGTTGTGGCCTTTGTGGCAGTCTTGGTTGAGTTTGCAATGGTGATGAGGCCGTCGTGTTGGGTATGTTGTTGGTAGCAGTCAAGTCTTGGACTTCGCAATGATGATGCATTTGTGCGCAACTCCCTCACGACATCGACATAATGTTATTCTTTTTCTCCTGTCTTCTGTTTGGGTTGTTGTGCAGACATGCTGCTGATGGGGTGCAACGCAACTGAGCAGCCGAACGTGGACCAAGTCGCAATTCCTGTCGTCATGCTGACGCGCGATGACGCAGCAAACCTCCTACAGCTGCTCAACACATCCGCAGCTTCCTTCTGTAAGCCTTGAATAATCGATAAAGGCATTGTGGAATGTTGATAAAGGCAGTTCTGTCTTTTGAGATAAAGATATGAAAGTAGTTGTGCACAGCAATGTCCAAGCTATGCTGGCAGGCATGATGTTGCAATGTAGCATGGCATGGAAGAATCTCCTGCCTGTCCACGTCCCATGCACATAGATAGCCACTTATTCTCATGCAGAACAACCCCCCCCCCC
>SZWC01007560.1:94064-110761 GCA_023375785.1 Penium margaritaceum
CCCAACATCCAAAAAACCCCTAGTTACACGAGGGGATTTGGGTTTCATTTTTTTACTTGCCCGAGCACCTGCCAGGCCCCGCGGTAGCAGGGCCCGGTAGGTTCCCTTTCTTCTATCACAATGTGTGCCGCATGTCGCAAACCCCCCCAAACCCTCGACAAACCCCCTTAGATAAAATGGGGGGGGGGTTGTCAGGGTCGTTGCGAGCTCGCGGGGTGGTTTGCCGCGAAACCCCTTCTGCGAGCTCGCGACGACGGGCGAAGGTTGACTTCACCCTCAAAGTCAAAATCCATGTCAAATATGTTAAACACATGAAATGTATATCAGCCGTGCCCGTTTTCGCTCGAAAAAACAAAAAACATGGGCATCGCTATCATGCCAGTTTCGACTATGGACAACGCTAATAAATCGACCAAAATGATGGACATGTAACAACTCAGTCCTGTAAAAAATCACAAACCCTTCTTTAAGGAGTTTGTGATAATTGGGTAGGACATTGTGACGTCAACATGTCGACGCCGCATCCATACAACGTCGACATGCTATCTTTCGACAAACGATAGGGGTACATCGTTTCTTTTCTACACCGGGATTTTTTTGTCCTTCCAAAAGGGTTGAGTCAAGCTTATTCTTCTGGAGGAGGGGTGAATGAGGCTTATGGTTCTGGCAGAGGGGCGGATGAGGCTTATCGTTCCGACGGAGGGGCAGACGCGGCTTATTGTTGTGGCGGAGGGGCGGATGGGGCTTATTCTTTCGACAGAGGGGCGGATGGGGCTTATTGTCCGAAACAAAGGCTGCATGGTCATTCCGCCTAGACATCATTCTCCACTTGTGCGTAGACACTAGTTTCATGGTTAGAATAATCAACGATGTACCCTCATCATTTGTTGAGAGACAGCATGTCGACCTCGCATGGAATGCGGCATCAAAATGCTAATGTCAATTTTTTACCCAAGAATAGAAATGCCCTTGATTTGAACATGGTTTACGGGGAGTTAGCATGGCAAGTCCAATAATCCACATGCGTTGAAAAAGAACCTGTAGGGTCCCGCTATCGTGTTACGTCCTTGACGTACATGACTCCCTAAAACCTGTGAGCGAGCAGATTTTCATTACATCCAAGCCCCCCCATGCGACGAATTCAGGATTTCTACGCTAGTCTGCCAAGGGCACTTTACCCAGCAGCCCCGACCTCCGGTGTTCCGTTCCAAGAGTTTTTGAAAACTTTGACGACTTTCCACAATGGTTGACAAACTTTTCGCGGACCATATCAATGTTTCAATATCGTTCAGTCAACTTTTCGACAAAGCTTGACTTACAGAAAGAAGCGTCACGATGTTCTCGAAGCCCCTGACATCTCGGTGGAGCTTCTTGAACCCGCCACTCAAGGCGCGACCTTCCACGCACCACGTGATTTGAACGCCGATGACCCACCTTATGCCTCATTCTCATTCTTGGCATTGTATACATGTGCTTCAATCGCTCAACACTTGTCATCAAAGTACATTTACTGCTCATTATGAATCATCTATTTTTCCCAAACATATGAATCATCCTTTGTACCACACCTCATCCCTATGAAACACCTATTTTCCGCTCGGCGTAACACTCGGAATGAGAGCGCAGCAGCGTTGGAGGGGCAACCGACACATTTACTACCTGAAAACAACCTAGCACAAGTCCTCAGCTTATCTCCAACATTCCGAATATCATAGACTTCACGACGCCAACGATGAATGGAGCGAGCGAAGCCGACGACGAGCAGTAGTCCTCGATGAGTACTCCGGCAATGGCGGATCAGGAGCATGCGAACAACGACGCTCTCCACGCGAACCACACGCTACGGACAACTTTCGCGGCAATGGTGCAACACCCACAAACCCGACTGCCAATCCAGTCAAGGATCCCTTGGGCTCGGTAAGCAGTTTGTGGATGGACACCTAGCACGGTGGGAGGCACCGGCCGACAAGCGCGAATCAGCAAGGACCCGTACCATAAATTATCGGGACTTGAGAGCCTCAACACCCATGTGCTCCGCCAGCTCAACGCGGCAATGGAGGAGCGTTGAGTGCCTCATGCGTAAAAAGTAGTGCTCACCAAGAGAAATTTGAAACTCTCGATTGAACCCCAGATTCGACCGGCACTTCCCGCGCCATTCAACCTCGCAAACTCCAAGGGACCGACGGTCAACATGTTGCTGACGAGTTTGGAGGTGTACTTCACTGTAGCTTAGGTCAACGAAAAAAAAATTGAAAATTGACCTCGTGGCCACGTTTCTACATGGCACAGCTTTGAGTTGGTGGTCTGATGTAAAGGCCATCCAATTGTAGCAGAAGACCGCAAAGCTGGATCAACGGCTCACGCGACAGATCTCACATCGTCGACCGCAGGCGTACTATATCTTGAACAGATAGATCCAACATTGCACGACTCTCTCATGCCACCTGAAATGTACAGCGACTTTGTACACGCTGCAATCGCTCACTTTGGGAAGCTGAACAAGAAGTCTTACGCATGGTACAGACTCCAGCATCTGCGTCACCAATCAAGCGTGGCAAAGTACACTCTGTGTTTTCGCAAAATCATTACCGCTCATGACCGCGCCCTCGTGAATTGTGCTTCTAAAACAACGGCCTCAATTGGCATCCAAGACAACCTTCTACGAATGACCGTAGTAGTCGACCGAATCAATAATGTCCACTACAACCCTACGATTCACAAATCCAACAGCTGGCGACCCCAAGGTTACAATTCTTATCGTGGCAGATGGAAGTTGCAATCGGCGGAAACCTTGTCTCTGATGGAGATTGATGCCTTCGATCAACACCTCTGCTAGACTCGTGGGAAACTAGGCCATATCTTGTGCGGCTGCCAAAAGCGGCATCTACAAGGAGGGAAGTCGCAAGAAGATAGCAAAGAGTCTGGAAATGGCAATGGAAATGGACAAGAGTAGACGGCGATGCTCTTGCCTGGTCAGGAAAATCTGCACCAAACGATCGCCCATTTGAGTGGCTCACATCGCTGTAGACAAGGGCTGGTGATATTGCAAAGTTTGACGAAGGGTACGTGAACGACCAACTGGTGATAATGCTATGATTGCAATTGTGGGACTGTAAAAGTCATAGAACGATACCGGCACTATTGGATGGAGGAGCTTCTTATAGTTTCTTCAGCAACGACATGATTCACAAGCCAGGTTTGCGGACTTAACTGGGAGTTTTTTTAACGAGAAACCATCCATGGACGACTATAGATTTGTTAGCTTCATGAACCACTTTGGCTGTAAATCAAAGATCTGCAAAATGGAACGAGTGACCAAAAAATTATCCTTAGGCAAGGTTTCTTGCACATGTACAATGAGTAGGTTGATTGGACTAGCAGAGTAAAATATGTTAGCATTTATGATAGAAACGTCACCTACCCTTGGTTGAGCGACCCACGACGAAGCGGCGATTACGGGGAGAGAGAGAGGTAGAAGCAGCATAGGAAGTTGCAACAACCACAAATCGCCGACCAATTTTTATGGACGTGGCCAATAAATATGTGAATTGAGGAGCTCAAGCGCTACTAGTCCACGTGGAGGCAATGAGCAAAAGATATTGCAGTAGTGGAAGTGACATCAACGACCTCAGCACCCAAAAAGTTCGTAGTCATACAGAAAGAGTTCGCAAAACTCATCAAGGAGTTTGAAGGGGGTTTTCTCGACAAATTTTCCCGCGAGTTACCAGTGCAACACAACATTGACCATCAGATTGACATGAAGCTGGGTATTAGACTGACAATGAAGGGGACCTATTGGATGAACAACCATGAACAGACCGGGCTACAAAAAATCTACACAAGATGCTCGGTCAAGGGTTCGTTAGGCCCTCCATGTCACCCTACACAACACTATACATTTTGTGAAAAAGAAATCAGGCAAGATGCATGTGTGTTGACTATCGGGCGTTGAACGACATCACCATCAGGACTCCCTAGCCCCTCCAGCGAGTTGACGAAATTTTCGACCAACTCCGGGCTTTGGATTTTCAGAACAATCGACCTACACAGTGGCTATCATCATACATGTGTATATGATAAGGACGTTGAGAAGACAACATTGTGCAATAGATACGAGCACTTCAAGTTCACAGTCATGACATTTGGACTCACAAATACTCCCACAACATTTACATTGACGATAAACAACATCTTTCGCCCGTACCTTCACGACTTTGTCGTCGTACATCTTGACGGCATGCCGGTGTATAGTCGCACCCCAAAGGAGCGCAATGGACATGTACAAAACGCTCTTGAAGAAATACAAAGAGATGAAATACATTGGAAAGTTTTAGAAATGGGACTTCAATCAAGTTTTTAGGCAACATCATTGGCGGCGGACGGACCACCATGAACCCGAAAAAGGTGGAGGCAGTCGCTGATTGATCGACACCCACAAGGGTTCAAGACGTCTAGGTATTTTTAGGTTTCTGCAACTACTACCATCAATTCGTGAAAGACTTTCCCGGGGTGTCGGCGCCTCTCTCCAATCTCACCCGGAAAACCACCGAGTGGAATTAGAGGGATAGCAAACAACAGGTGTTCAACTTCTTGAGAAACGCTCTGAGCTTGGCACCAATACTGCCATTGGCAGATCCAATGGTGGATTACATCATGGCCACCGATGCGTCAGATGGAGCCAAAAGAGCAGTTGTGGAGAACAACCAGACGCATACATGTTGAGAGAACTATAGATGTTGTAACTCAACTACGCGGTAAATGAAAAGGAGATGCTCGCAATCATACATGTGTTTAAGACGTGGTGGTGCTAGCTG
This sequence comes from Penium margaritaceum, assembly GCA_023375785.1. Lineage (NCBI taxonomy): Eukaryota > Viridiplantae > Streptophyta > Zygnematophyceae > Desmidiales > Peniaceae > Penium > Penium margaritaceum. The sequence continues at coordinate 98,879 of SZWC01007560.1, forward strand.
GAATGCCGAAGATGAGTCGTTGGCACCGACCATCACGGTTTGAAACATCTCAAGACCCAACCAAATCTCAACATTCACAAACTTGATGGATGGAGCTCCTCGAGTCCAACTTTGACTACGACATCAAGTACCGGTGTGGGAAAACAAATCCGGCGGATAGTCGAAGTCGATGACCACGTTTAATGCCTGAGATCAGCACTTTGCTTGTCCAACAAGACAAGCTGGGCAGGTATGACAAAACCAAGTTTTGGTTCAACGACCCTTTCTGGCAGTGGTGATTTACTTGCAAAGTTGACATTCCTCCAAACAAGGAGCTCCTCCAAATGCTAGTGGTGGAATGCCACAACACCGGTCCAAGTGGACACTTTGGCGTGGACAAGACACTCAAGAAACCGGCGAAGTACTACTGGTGGAACAATATGTAGACCGACATGGCGGCCTGCAAATCTTGCGACACTTGACAGAGATGGAAATGTCGTCGCATGTGGCTTCCTAGTCTACTTCAACCCCAACCCGTTTCAACAAAACATTGGGCCAAAATCAACATGGAATTCATGGTGGGACTACTCGCCACTCCCAATGGCTATGACGACATCCTCCTCGTCGTGGACAACGGCCACAGCCACTGTAGAAGGAACATCACGATTGTTTTTAAACCAAATTCTTCTGTTGCACGACGTGCCACATACCATCATCAACAACAGTGATGGCCACTTCACTAGCCATTTTTTTGCACGAACTGATGACACACTATGGCAGTCGGATCCATCTCTCTATGAAGTTCCATTCTTAGACCGGTGGGCGGACCAAGCAAACCAATCAAACGCTCGAACAACTCCTCCACGCTTTATGCGAGCCTCACGGCACCAATTGGGCAGTAAAACTGCCGATCACCAAACTCGCGTACAACTCTGCTACTTCTACCGCAACTTCTAAGATGACATTTGAGGTGGTGTATGGCAACTTCTTGCCAACCCGGCTTGATTCTAGAGCGAAAGGAACATACCCGCAGTTCATACTCACCACCACAAATTCACAAGCATGTGGGAGGAAATGCGACAGACCCTCGCAAAGACGCAAGTAACCATGAAGCAAGCAGCTGACCGGCATCTCATCAATGACGTGTTCAGTGTTGGCCATCACATCCTTCTCAGGTCTATGAACATCAAACTCAGAGGACATGACTTCGCAAAGCTCAAACCTCAGTGGTTGGGACCATTTGAGATTGAGCAAATGCAAACCCCAGCGGTCGTCCAACTCCGTCTCCCTGGTAGCAAGACAATCCAGCCTGTCTTCTACATCCGCATGCTCACGTACTATCGAGATCCCAAGATGAGCTTTCCCAGCAAAAACGACGTACTTCCACTACCTGTACAAGTGGATGGGGATTTGGAGTACATGATCGAAGATATCCTCGAATACCAACGTCGTGGAAAAACAACCAAGTATCTGGTCAAGTGGCATGGGTACAAAGCCGGGCACAACAACTGGGAGTCCTACGACAATCTTCAAGACGTTGATCATCTAATCGTCAGCTACTCTTGCCGTCATCGGCCTATGTCCGCTAGCGCGCCGGAACGTCTCAACTAAAAGGGAAGTGTTACATCCCTGACGTTCAAGAGTCCCTAAAACCCGCAAGTGGACATTTTTTAAACTACATCCATGGCCCACCACGCGACGACTTTAGGATTTTGACGCCGTTCGGCCGAGGGATTTTTGGCCACCGGTCCCAACCTCTGGTGATCCGTTCCATACGTTTCTTACAACTCCGGCCACTTTTCACAATGGTAGACAGAAGTATCACGAATCATATCGATGCTTCAATATTGTTTGTTTGACTTCTCTACAACGCTCGCTTTTAAAGAAGAATCACGATGTTCTTGAACCCCTAGATCCTTGGCGGAACTTCTCAAATCCGCCACTCACAACGTGACCTCACACACGGCGCTCCGCTCGAACGCAGATGACCCGTTTGCCTCATTCTCATTCTCAGCATAGTATGTATGTGCTAGACTCAACAAACATCTGTCAACGAAGTGTACTAGCTACTTAGCAAAAATGATCTATTTTTTCCCAAATATCCATATCGTCTTTTGTCCCACACATTATCTTTGTGAACCACCTACGCTCCGCTTGCAGAAACAGCGGGGCCCAATGGGTGCCCGCGGAAAAAAAAAAAACAAAAACCTTAAAACCCGAGGTGTAATGAGGGGGCGGGTTTGTGTATAGTTTGTATCTCGAATGAGGGAATAAAATGGTGAAAAGGTAAAGGAATGCAAATGGGAATTGTGCGACTCCCATCATTGGAGCGGGGATTTCGCCCGATGCCTGTCGGCCGGAATCCCTAGAGAATTCCCTCCCCGATCCCTCCCCCCTCCCCCCACTCCTGGCAGCCCACCGACCGCCCGTTCCATCGTGGCCCTTAATGAGGACGGGCACGTATGAAATCCGTGCTTATGCCAAAACTATCAGAACATGTGCTTTTACCTACAAAGCCAGTGCCAGTGCCTGTAAAGTCTGTGCCTACGGCTGCAAGGCCTCCTCATGCGCCTACCAAGCATGCGCCTGCATCCACAAAGCATGTGCTCGCACCTACAAAGCATGAGTTTCTGTCTACAAAGCCTATGGTTGTAACTTTTAAATCTCCACCTACACATACAAAGCTTGCACATGTGCCTTGAAAGCCCACATCTGAACCTACAAAACCCCTACCGATACTAAGGAAGCCTTTGCCTACGGATACGAAGACTGAGGTTGTGCTTGCGCGTATGATGCTTGCACATATGCATACGAAATCTGTGCCCATGCCCACCAAGCCTGCTCCTACGCTTGCAAAGCCTGCTCCTACGCCCACAAAGCTAGTGCCTATGCCTAAAAAGATTGCGCCTGGACATACAAAGTTTATGATGAGCCTACGAAGCCTGCACCCGTGCCTCCAAAGCCTGTACATGCACACATAAAGCTTGTGCATGTGCCAACAAAGTCTGCACCAAACCATATGATTCATGTGATTGCATCCACAAAGCATGTGCCTATGTCTACAAAGCTTGCGCCAATGCCTAGAATGCATGTACCTGTACCTACAATGCCTATGCTGCACCTACAAAACCTCTCCCAATGCCTGCACATAGAATGTCAAAAAGTGTGCATGTAAAGCCTGTGTGTGCGCCTGCAAGCCCTATGCTTGCGCGTACAAAGCTATATCATGAATTGGCTCTGCTCCCGCCTGTGCCTACTAAGTTTGTGCTTGCACCTAAAACTCGTGTACCTGTGTCTACAAAGCATGCTTGTGTACCTGCAAAGCATATGCCTATGCCAAGGAAAGCCTAGGCCTGCACCTACAAAGCCTATTTCGTGCCTATAAAGACTACACGTACACTTACAATGCATGTGCTTGCGCCTGTAAAGCTTGCGCATATGCTTAGGAATCCCACGCTTGCACCCATAATGCTTACACTTGTGCATGCAAGGCTTGGGGTTGTGCTATTGTTTACAAACTCAATGCTTGTGCCTATGTTTCCTATGCATATGCAAACAAAGCATGCCTACTGATTGTAGGCCTTTCCGCTACATTAGTATATGTTGGAGCATTGCGGACAGGTGAAGAAAGGCAAACATGACTTCGGGTCAAAGATGGGGTCAAACCAGGTGCCCATTGCAAATCTATCCACAAACAAGGATCCAATGTTCCACTTAGGTGCACAGGGTTACTTGGTAACCAATGCAAATTCAGTTACGGCCATGAGAACAAAAGAAACTGTCAATGCAAAAATGCAGAAAAAGAAAAAACCACATAGACCGTGCACATTTGTCTTCGTCCATTTATTTGTAGTAGAGACATAGAATTTCAACTTTACTTACCTACCTACCTACCTACCTACCTACTTACCTACCTACCTACCTACCTACCTACCTACCTACCTACCTACCTACCTACCTACCTACCTACCTACCTACCTACCTACCTACCTACCTACCTGCTTACCTACCTACCTACCTACCTACCTACTTACCTACCTACCTACCTACCTACCTACTTACCTACCTACCTACCTACCTACCTACCTACCTATCTACCTACCTACCTATCTACCTACCTACCTACCTATCTCTTGTCATTTACCCAGTTTTGATGGCTGGGTTTGACTAAAATGTGTGTCGTGGTGTATTTTTTCTAATTTGGAGAGACCCAAAAGACCCACCTCCTAAAACAGAGGGATGAATTGACCTTGGGGCCCGAGTTCCTGCCTCGACCTAACGCGAGGACCCGCATTGCTGGATCCATCAGCGTAGGAGCTTGTGTTTTGGCGGCGGTCAACAAGAGAGCCCACCAGATGACGCCATGATTCGAGATAGACGGGGTGTTACCGGTCTAGCTTCCTTGAATGACTGCTTGCAGGCATAATGCGCCGAAAACACATCCAACAATTTTGTGATATCCAAAACCGTGTGCTATGAAAAGAAAACAAGATCAGAACCCGTTCTGTTCACACATTTTTTTCAAGTATGCTATAGAAATATCAAGTTTGATTTGGTGTTGGCTACTCACCGATTTTCGTGGGCGAACACTGGCCGTTGATATTTCCCAATCGAGCCTGAGACTGACTGCACAAAGACCACGTGCCGTGGGGTTGTCGTCATTGGCTGACCGGGCCCTCTGGTTGGTATGATCAGCCGGTGAGGCCAAAGGTCTGGTCAAATGTTGAAACGGGTCCCTGTGTCTAACCGCGCAAGCAACCAGGCTCAGAGGTTGAAGTGCCCAAAATGAAGGAAGGCAAGGTTCAAACATTCTCCTCCACAAGATTTAAAGGTGTCCTTAGAGGCCCTTTGGGGCTGTGACCCTTCAACTTCTAGCTGAAGGGTGGTTGGTCAACCTACTTCCACAACCTCCTACAACCCCCTGGTGATCCTTCAGCTTCCTGGTGACCATTCATCTGCAAGCGACTCACCAGCTGGCACGGGTGCTTATGTCACCACACAGGTGGTTATCCAACTACCTACAACCTCCAAGGCAAGTGCCTCCAAGGAGGCCTTTCAAGACTACTTGAAGTGGCTGAGATCACTCAGTCTAGCATGCCTTCAAACCCTTTCATTTCCCTTCAAGTGGTGCATACCAGCCACTCTCAAGTCTGCCTCTGCAAGCCTCGGCCTCTAACACGACAAGTAAGTGCCTTAGGACGCACCTCCTACAAAGGTCTGCGCCTTCTTTAGTGCAACCTGGTGCTTTGCAACCATTGTGCTAAAGGTCTGTTTTTCTTCTAGACTTGGTCTCAAGGCATCCAGGGCAGGCGCTCTGCGGGTCCACAAGTCTACACTTGTGGCTACATCCCTGCTGGTGGTTCAAGGAACTCTTGTACCTTTTCATGTGATGTACACATTCCTACAAATACTTTTTATTCCTCTTTTCACTCCTTGTCTTTCAAGATTTTTTGTGCAGTTTCACCCATCCACCTTCCGCAAATTTTGACACTATGTTCGTACCTACCTACCTACCTATGTTCCTACCTACTTACCTACCTATCTACCCGTCGTGATGTGAGTCATCCTCGTCTGTTTGTACAGCTTACCATGACTACTTGGTCGTGTCCATATTCGTACAAATCCTTGATGCAGACCCAATTGGCGCCGGAGAATCGACGAGTGGTGGCTCCACCCACCACCAACTTCTAGACAGCTGCCGCAATGTCCCGGGTGCTTGCTAGGATGATCTACAGTTTTTCTATAGTCGATAGAGTTTTCTCGGTGGACTTTCTTTTTGGCCTAATTTTCATGTTTTGTATTGTCTGTCCCCTGATTGATGCTATACCTATGCATGTGACAAGTTGTAGTGTCTGGCTCAAGATTTTGCATCTCTAGATTCAGACGGTGTTGCGTTTGGATTCCTAGGCGCAGAGTTATGGCCAAAATAGTGGTTTTTGACCGATTTTAGGACAAGTTGATACTGTCGCGTGCGTCACCTGCCGTGCGCCACACCAGGTATTTGTGCTGCATTCTTGTCGGTTTTAAATTCCCTCTGTCTTAAGCTATTGGAGCTCATGAGACTTTGCGCGACTCCCTAGCCAAACCCTTGCCGATTCTTAAACTTGCTTGCTTGCTAGTGCGTCACCTGACTGGACAGTGTTGCCACGTCAACAACAACAAGGTTAGGAAGCTTCCTAGCAATTTCTCATGGTATGAGAGCAACTAGACCTCTCTAATTGAGCTGCACCATAGAGATGTAGCACCGGCAGTAACAGTGAGAGTCACCGCCGCCAATGTATCATGGGACCCGTCACAGCCGTTTGCAGCAACGACACCAACACGCAATCCCCACCACCTCATCAGGTGAAGTACGGCAGTTACCAGCTCTAGCAGCCATGCTGAGCAGTAGCAGCAGCACCGGGTGGCAGTAGCAGCCGTGTTTGGCTACCCATCAGTACAAAAAAAAGACATAGGAGAAAACAAGGGAAGAACCAACTTGCTGCAGCTTGTGAAGACGACTACGGGACGCAATTGTGGACACTAGACACCATCATGATGGGGGCGCACTTGGACCACGTGAAGCTCTTCACGAGCTTCGACCGTGTGGCTCTCTCTCAGTTGTCAGAGGCACTATAGCTGCTTCCTTAGGCCCATCGCTCCTTTCTCCAGGCTACATCGGCTCATGTCATTGCCATCGCCCATCAGTAGAGTCCACTAGTTGTAGTATTGACTACAACCCCTCCTATGCCTCTGTCCCACCTCACCAATCCCACCTCCTCCGCTTCCTCCCTCTCCTCCTCCTCTACCCCGGATGGCCATACTCAGGGCGGTGCAGCGGCCGCATACGGGAAGAAGGGGAAGAAGCAACGTGGAAAGGGATAACAGTAGGAGCAGCAACAGCCGGCAAGTAGTGGTAGTGGATGTTGTGTCCACTGTTACAACTCTGGAGGCGCTCACCGGTGCACGGAGTGTGAGAAGTCCCTCAACTGGACTCGGATCATGTATGGCCTTGAGGCGATGCACATGCAGGCGCACCGCAACCACGACTAAAGCAGGCACATCTATTTCATCAAGCAGTATCGGTCATATGGACCCTCGGGTTTGCACGATTGCGGAGCTCCGTCTCCTGCTAGTGCTTCATACTCGGGGAGGTGCGAGTGTGTTGTCACAACCAAGTGGTCTTGAGATACCTTGTCTTATTTTGTATGTTTTCTGTCGTGATGATTGTGGTGGAGTTGAGTCATCTTGTGATGAGGATGGCTTTGACAGTACCGACTGGCTTGAAGAGTCACATATCTGTGCTATTTGTCATTGTCTTGAGTTGTCTGCTATGCGTCCAGTAAAGGTTGAGTGTCCTGTGGCATGTTGCTTAGTGTTAACGTCTGGTTGTGAGCCAAGTGGCACCTGGATCATTGACTGTGGTGCCACCCATCACATGACATGTTGTCGTAGTGACCTCGTTGTGCTCGGTCCCGTTACGTCCGTTCGGTCCGTTCACATAGGGTCAGGTCAATCGTTGCCTGTGTAGGGAGTTGGGATTGTCTTGATTCGTGGTTTGTCTTGCCCCTTTTACATTTCTGATGTGCTCTTTGTCCCTGCTCTTGAGCTCAGACTGCTCTTTGTTCATGCATGCACCAGGATGGGCCTCAGTGTTGAGCACTCTACTGACTCTGTCACAGTGACTGCTCTTGACACACGTGCCATCGTGCTTCGTGCCTCTGTTGTTGATGACCTATATCATGTGTCTCATTGCATTCCCTCTGTTTCTACTCCCCCTCCATCTCTTCTGTGCGTGTGTTTGACACTGGTATTCTCTCACCTGACTAACAACACTTGTTACATTGTCGCCTGGGCCATGTGAGCTCAGACATTGTGTCCAGGCTTGTTTCAACTTAGCGAGCCCTCGGTCTTGACGAGGCTCCTTTTGAAAAGCTCCCCAAGAACGAATGTCTTTTTTGTGCCCAAGATTAGATGCATCGCTTCTCTTATCCTGACTCCTCCTCCTGGGCACTGTGTCCACTACAGTTGGTCCACTTAAATGTTCTCGATCCTCTCCCGGTTGAGTCCCTCTCGGATCAAGATCGATATGTTATCACCCTGGCTAATGACTTTACCAAGATGCGATGGGTCCATAGCCTCCGCCAACAGAGTGATGCCACGCTAGCAGTCCGTCCGTGGCTTGTGATGGCTGAGCATCAGTCTCCTCACACCCCACACATGTTCTGCTCAAATTGTGGTGGCGAGCTCTTCGACTGGATGGATGCCTACTTTCCTCAGCACGGTACTTTTCACCAGCTTTGTGCCCCTGGTACACCATAGCATAACGGTGTGTCGAAGCGTTGGAATTGCACTATGGAGGATGCGGTTCACGCTATGCAGTGTGAGTGTGGTCTTCCGGAGTCCTTTCCCTTTGAGGGCTTCTCCTCCATGACGTGGGTCTGGAACCACTTGCCGCATGGTCCGCTTCTAGACCATGTCACGCCGTAGGAGTTGTGGTTCGGCCATCGTGCTGGTCTCCATCTCGCCTACCTTTGGAGGTTGCTCGCCTACATCTGGTACACCGAGGACCAGCAGGGGTCCAAAGTCTCACCTCGGGGATGCATGTGTAACTTCCTCCGTGTCCCCTTGCGGTAAAAGGCCTGGCGCTTTTGGGACCCTGCTCGCCATTGCATTGTCAAGTCTCAAGATGCTCTCTTCTTTGAGGCTCTCACCTACCACAACTTGTCGAGTATTTTGTCGCTGGTCGCCGACCACGTTCCTAATTGTGTGGCCTCTCGGCAGATGGGGGAGTCTATTCTTGCGGATGGGTCCATCCAGGGGTCCTCACCTGGGGTCCGGTCTTCGGCTGCAAACGATGCGGCCATCATGGCTGTGGGTCCACTAGCCTCATCAGTCCCCTTTTGCTCACTTGATCCCGTTGTGATGTCAGACCCCTTCGGTACACCTAATCTCATGCCAAAGTCAGTCCCCTATGAAATACCTGATCTTGTGTCCGTGCCAGACCCCTATGGATCAGCTGATCCCGTGCTAATGTTGGCCCCATTTTACAAACCTGCTCCGGTGCAAGTGTCGGTCCCCTCTGGCAAACCTGATCTCGTGCTAGTTTCAGTTCCCTACGTCACACCCACTCCAGTGCTTGCACCTAGTTTCCCCTGTGGCTATAGCCCAGCACACATCTCAGCAGCCTGAGGTGAGCACCGTGTATCGGGCTACTCCCATGAGCCCGGTGGTCGTCTCTGACCACTGGCTTCTAGGGCTCACCGGACTGCTGACTCAGCGCCTAGACGCCCGACACGTACTATTCAGATTGGTGAGCCTGGCACAAAGGCCGTTGGCTTGAGTGTCTAGGATAACTACAATGAGGTATATTTGGCATGTACTATGGACCACGAGTTGGTCTCCCAAGAGCTCTTGGTTGCTTACGATGCCGCAGCCGACCTTGTCGTGGTCAAACTGAGTTGAGAGGCATGTATCTTAGCCATCCAAAGCTCTCCCTTGGCGACGCTTGATACAGGCACGTTGAAGGAAGCACTCTTAGCTCAAGATGCGGACTTGTGGCGTGCTGCTTGTGAGGATGAGCTCAGAGCCATCCATGAGCACCGGGTCTACAAGCTTGTCGGCCTCCCGCCTGAGCGGGAGACTGCATAGGCCAAGTAGGTCATTCACAAGAAGGTGAAGCCTGATGGCACACAGGATTGCTACAAGTCTCGCTTGATGGTCAAGGGGTTCTTGTAGGTTGAGGATGTAGATTGCATAGACACCTTCACACCCGTTGACCGCATGACCACAGCTCGCGCTCTCTTTGGGGTTGTTGCTCACCGCGACTGGGAGCTGCACCAGATGGATGTGAAGAACATGTTCTTCCGCGTCACCTTAGAGGAGGAGATCTACATGGTTCAGCCATGTGGATTCGAGGTCGGTGACAAGGTCTGGCGCTTGCACAAAGCCTTGTATGACTTCGAATAGTCACCCATGTACTGGAACTTGGCGATCACCGTAACACTGACATGTGTTTGTTATGTACAGAGTGACGCCGGCCTATCCCTCTTTCTCAAGTGGACAACTAATAGCTTTACCGCCATCCTAGTCTAGGTGGATGGCCTCCTGATTGCGTCTCCTCCTATGGAGGCCAAGAAGGAGGCCAAGGCACTTCTTCAGGCCGTCTACAGGATGAAGGACCTTGGTCCTGCAACTGTGTTTCTCATGATGGAGATTGTATGTGATTGTCAGCGGCGGACACTCTTTTTGCATCAGGCATGTTGTGCCAACATTGTGGGGGAGTGGTTTACTTGGCTCCATGGTGCAGATCCCATAGGCTCCACCCCCATCACACCGGACCGGCAGGATGCTTTGAAGGTGGATGATCATGCAAAGCTGGGGGAAACGATGGACGTGACCTTGTACTTGTGCTTGATTGGCTTCTTTATGTACTTGGCCACTACCACATGACTTGACATTGCCTTCGCTGTCAACCTCCTTGCACAGTTTTCACACTGTCCTCGGGCGAGAGCCCTTCAAGCGAACGTACGAGTGGTGTAGTACGTGGTCTCCACACTGTATCTCAGGCTCTCCTTTTGACGGCAATGTTGGATGGTAGTCGGCGACTACACAGGCAGTGAGTGGCCGTGGAGTCCTAATGGGCGCAGTCGTACAGGCTACGTGTTCCTATTGGGTGGAACCGCTATGTCGTGGTGCAGCGGCAACCAAGGCTGCATCGCACGTAGCTCATTAGAGGCTGAGTATGTTGTTGTGGGGGCTAGGGCTGCTGAGGCGGCGTGGCTGCAGCACCTGTTTTGTGAGTTGCGTCAGTCTGTGTCTAGCTTCGTTCTACGCTGTGACAACTATAGTGTTCTTGCCATTGTCGAGAGCTTTAGTGTGTTTCATGCATGCACGAAGTACATTGCTCCTCGACATCCCTTTGTGCGTGATCTTAAGAAGCGATGGGTGATCTCCGTCATCGGGGTCAACACAGACATGCAGCGAGCCGACTTGTTAACCAAGGCACTTGCACACGGAAAGTTCATGGTGGCCATTTGTTCTTACCTGAGAGTGGCTAAGAGTGAGGTTCGTGAACATGGAATGTTGAGCTTCTTGTTGCTCACTGGTGTCAATTCCCCACGTGTATGGATATGCGTACTATCGGGTCATGGGGGATTGTTTTGATGTGAGCCGTCCCCGTCTCTTTGTATAGCTTATTGTGACCACTCCGCCGTGTCCATGCTCGTGGAGATCCGTGATACGGACCCAACTGGTGCCAGAGCATTGACGGGTGATGGATCCACCCACCAGCAGCTGCTAGACAGCTACCACGACGTCCCGGGTGCTTCCTCGGATGCTCTGTAGTTTTTTGTGTAGTCGATAGAGTTTTCTCGGTGGACTAGTTTTTTAGCCCGATTTGCATGTTTTGCATTGTCCGTCCCCAAATTGATGCCGGACCAGTGCGTCGGTTCAGACAGTGTTGTGTTTGGATGCCTAGGCCGAGAGTTATGGCCAAAACAGTGGTTTTGGGCTGATTTTAGGACAAACTGACACTGTCGCGTGCGTCACCCGCCGTTCGCTGCTGCACGTGTTTATGCTGTGTTCTTGTTAGTTGTCATTTCTCTCTGCATTACTAAGCTATTGGAGCTTATGAGACTTTGCGCATCACTCTAACTTGACCCTTGTTGTTTCTTGCACCTACTTGCTTGCTAATGCGTGAGCTAACTGTACATTTTCACCACGTGAGAAGCAACAAGGTTAGAAAGCTTCCTAGAAATTTCTCCTACCTACCTACCTATCTTCCCACCTACCTACCTATCTTCCCACCTACCTACCTACCTACCAACCAACCTACCTACCTACCTACCTACCTACCTACCTACCTACCTACCTACCTACCTACCTACCTACCTACCTACCTACCTACCTACCTACCTACCTACC
>SZWC01007561.1:9110-53335 GCA_023375785.1 Penium margaritaceum
AATGGTCAGAGGGGGAAACAATGGTTTGGGAACACCAGGTATCAAATAGCAAGCACAAGGGGCTTCAATACATTGTGGCACGGTGTGGAGACCATGCACGATGACCAGCCAAAGTAGGCATATGTCACCAACCATGACCAAATAATGTCACTAAGTGTGGTAAACTTTGACAACTCATAACACAACTCACAAATGGCCTGGGTGGAAGATACTGGTTGTGGATACTAGTTATTGACTAGCAAGTACAAATACCTTCAATATGTAGTGGCACAACGTGGCTTCAATGCACAGTGACCATCCAAAGTATGCATATGTCACTGACCATGACGGAAAAACTTTGCTTCATGTGGTCAATGTTGACAACTCACAACACGAGTCACAGATATTCAGAGGGGGTAGCAATGGGTTGGGAACACTAGCTATCAACAAGAAAGCACATAGACCTTTGATACGTAGTGAAACGGCATGTTAACCATGTACATTGACAAACCAAAGTAGGCATATCTCACTAACCATGAGCAAACGGATTTCACAGTGTGTGGTCAACGTTGAAAACTCATAACATGAGTCACAAATGGTCAGAGGGGGGAACCATGGGTTGGGAACACTTGTTATTAACTAGCAAGTAGGAATATTTTCAACAAGTAGTGGCACTGTGTGGCTAGCATGCACAGTGACCAACCAAATGATGCATGTGTCACAGACTATGACCGAAGAAGTCCACTATGTACGGTCAACATTGACAACTCATAACACGAGTCACATGAGGGTCAGAGGGAGATATAATGGTTTGGGAAACTTATATATTGACTGGAAATGACAAAAAACTTCAATACGTAGTGGCACGTAGTGGCTACTATGCACACCAAACAACCAAAACCAGGCATATATCACTGACCATGACCATAGATTTTCAATATGGGTGGTCAACATTCACCAACCACAACACGAGTCACAAACAGTCAGAAGGGGAAACAATGGTCTGGGAATATCAGTCCTCAACTAGCAAGTACAGCGACCTTCAATCATTATAAGCATGGTGTGGCTACCATGCACAATGACCGACCAAAGTAGACACATGTACTGCCTTTGACCAAAGAAATCTGCTGTGTGTGGTCAATGTTGACAACTCATAATAGGAGTCACAAATGGTCAGAGGGGGAGACAATGGTTTGGGAACACCAGGTATCAACTAGCAAGCACAAGGACCTTCAATAAGCTGTGCCATGGTGTGGATACCATGCACGATATCCAACCAAAGTAGGCATATGTCACTGACCATGACCAAATAATGTCACTAAGTGTTGTAAACTTTGACAACTCGTAACACGAGTCACAAATGGTCAGAGTGCAAGATAATGGTTTGTGAATAGTAGATATTGACTAGCAAGTACAAATACCTTCAATATGTAGTGGCACCTTGTGGCTAAAATGCACAGTGACCAACCAAAGTATGCACATGTCACTGACCATGACCAATAATTTTCACTTCATGTGGTCAACGTTGACAACTCACAACACGAGTTGCTGATAGTCAGAGGGGGCTAACAATGGTTTGGAAACACTAGCTATCAACTAGAAAGCACAAATACCTTTAATACATAGTGACACGGCGTTGTAACCACTGACAGTGACAAACCAAAGTAGGCATATGTCACTAACCATGACCAAATAATTTCAATATGGGTGGTCAACGTTGAAAACGCATAACACGAGTCACAGATGGTCAGGGGGATTACAATGCGTTGGGAACACTAGTTATCAACTAGCAAGTACAAATACCTTCAAAAAGCCGTGGCACGGTATGGCTGGCGTGCACAGTGACCAATCCAATGATGTATACGTCACTGACTAGGACCGAATAAGTCCACTATGTGTGGTCAACATTGACAACTCATAACACGAGTCACAAATGGTCAGAGGGAGAGACAATGGTTTGGGAAGCCTATGTATTGACTAGAAAGGACAAAGAACTTCAATACGTAGTGGCACGGTGTGGCTAGTATGCACACCAAACAAGCAAACTAAGCATATGTCACTGATCATGACCAGAGAATTTCAATATGGGTGGTCAACATTGACCAACCATAACACGAGTCACAAACGGTCAGGAGAGGAAACAATGCTATGGAAATATTAGTTCTCAACTACCAAGTACAACGACCGTCAATCAGTAGTAGCACGGTGTGGCTACCATGCACAATGACCGACCAAAGCATGCATATATACTGCCTTTGAGCAAAGAAATCCGATGTGTGTGGTCAACGTTGACAACTCATAATACGAGTCACAAATGGTCAGAGGGGGAAGCAATGGCCTGGGAACACCAGGTATCAAATAGCAAGCACAAGGGGCTTCAATACGTTGTGGCACGGTGTGGAGACCATGCACGATGACCAGCCAAAGTAGGCATATGTCACTAACCATGACCAAATAATGTCACTAAGTGTGGTAAACCTTGACAACTCATAACACAACTCACAAATGGTCAGGGTGGAAGATAATGGGTTGTGGATACTAGTTATCGACTAGCAAGTACAAATTCCTTCAATATGTAGTGGCACAACGTGGCTTCAATGCACAGTGACCATGAAAATTATGCATATGTCACTGACCATGACGAAAAACTTCACTTCATGTGGTCAATGTTGACAACTCACAACACGAGTCATAGATATTCAGAGGGGGTAGCAATGGTTTGGGAACAATAGCTATCAACTAGAAAGCACATAGACCTTCGATACGTAGTGAAACGGCATGGTAACCATGTACAGTGACAAACCAAAGTAGGTAAATATCACGAACCATGACCAAACGGATTTCACAGTGCGTGGTCAACGTTGAAAACTCATAACATAAGTCACAAATGGTCAGAGGGGGGAACCATGGGTTGAGAACACTAGTTATTACCTAGCAAGTAGATAGATTTTCAACAAGTAGTGGCACGGTGTGGCTAGCATGCACAGTGACCAACCAAAGGATGCATGTGTCATAGACTATGACCGAAGAAGTCCACTATATTCGGTCAACATGGACAACTCATAACACGAGTCACAAATGGTCATAGGGAAAGACAATGGTTTGGGAACCCTATATATCGACTGGAGACGACAAAGAACTTCAATAGGTAATGGCACGTTGTGGCTAGTATGCACACCAAACAACCAAAACCAGGCATATATTACTGACAATGACCAGAGATTTTCAATATGGGTGGTCAACCCTCACCAACCACAACACGAGTCACAAACGGTCAGAGGGGGAAATAATGGTCTGGGGATATCAGTTCTCAACTAGCAAGTACAGCGACCTTCAATCATTGTAAGCACGGTGTGGCTACCATGCACACTGACCGACCAAAGTAGGCACATGTACTGCCTTTGACCAAAGAAATCTGCTGTGTGTGGTCAATGTTGACAACTCATAATAAGAGTCACAAATAATCAGAGGGGTAGAAAATGGTTTGGGAACACCAGGTATCAACTAGCAAGCACAAGGACCTTCAATAAGCTATGCCACGATGTGGATACCATGCACGATATCCAACCAAAGTAGGCATATGTCACTGACCATGACCAAATAATGTCACTAAGTGTTGTAAACTTTGACAACTCATAACACGAGTCACAAATGGTCAGGGTGCAAGATAATGGTTTGTGAATACTAGTTATCCACTAGCAAGTACAAATACCTTCAATATGTAGTGGCACCGTGTGGCTACAATGCACAGTGACCAACCAATGTATGCACATGTCACTGACCATGACCAACAAATTTCACTTCATGTGGTCAACGTTGACAACTCACAACACGAGTTGCTGATAGTCAGAGGGGGGTAACAATGGTTTGGAAACACTAGCTATCAACTAGAAAGCACAAAGACCTTCAATACATAGTGACACGGCGTGGTAACCACTGACAGTGACAAACCAAACTNAAGATAATGGTTTGTGAATACTAGTTATCGACTAGCAAGTACAAATACCTTCAATATGTAGTGGCACAGTGTGGCTACAATGCACAGTGACCAACCAAAGTATGCACATGTCACTGACCATGACCAACAAATTTCACTTCATGTGGTCAACGTTGACAACTCACAACACGAGTTGCTGATAGTCAGAGGGGGCAACAATGGTTTGGAAACACTAGCTATCAACTAGAAAGCACAAAGACCTTCAATACATAGTGACACAGCGTAGTAACCACTGACAGTGACAAACCAAACTAGGCATATGTCACTAACCATGACCAAAGAATTTCAATATGGGTGGTCAACGTTGAAAACGCATAACACGAGTCACAAATGGTCAGGGGGGAAAACAATGTATTGGGAACACTAGTTATCAACAAGCAAGTACAAAGAACTTCAACAAGCCGTGGCACGGTATGGCTGGCGTGCACAGTGACCAACCCAAGGATGCATACGTCACTGACTACGACCGAATAAGTCCACCATGTGTGGTCAACATTGACAAATCATAACACGAGTCACAAATGGTCAGAGGGAGAGACAATGGTTTGGGAAGCCTATGTATTGACTAGAAAGGACAAAGAACTTCGATGCGTTGTGGCACGGTGTGGCTAATATGCACACCAAACAAGCAAACTAGGCATATGTCACTGATCATGACCAGAGAATTTCAATATGGGTGGTCAACATTGACCAACCATAAAACGAGTCACAAACGGTCAGGAGAGGAAGCAATGCTATGGGAATATTGGTTCTCAACTACCAAGTACAACGACTTTCAATCAGTAGTAGCACCGTGTGGCTACCATGCACACTGACCGACCAAAGTATGCATATATACTGCCTTTGAGCAAAGAAATCCGCTGTGTGTGGTCAACGTTGACAACTCATAATACGAGTCACAAATGGTCAGAGGGGGAAGCAATGGTTTGGGACCACCAGGTATCAAATAACAAGCACAAGGGGCTTCAATACGTTGTGGCATGGTGTGGAGACCATGCACGATGACCAACCAAAGTAGGCATATGTCACAAACCATGACCAAATAATACCACTAAGTGTGGTAAACTTTGACAACTCATAACACGAGTCACAAATGGTCAGGGTGAAAGATAGTGGTTTGTGACTACTAGTTATCAACTAGCAAGTACAAATACCTTGAATATGTAGTGGCCTGGTATGGCTTCAATGCACAGTTACCAACCAAATTATGCATATGTCACTAACCATGACCAACAAAGTTCACTTCATGTGGTCAGCGTTGAAAACGCATAACACGAGTCACAAATGGTCAGAGGGGAAAACAATGGATTGGGAACACTAGTTTTCAACTAGCAAGTACAAAGACCTTAAAAAAGCAGTGGCACGGTATGGCTAGCGTGCACAGTGACCAACCCAAGGATGCATACGTCATTGACTACGACCGAATATGTCCACTATGTGTGGTCAACATTGACAACTCATAGCACGAGTCACAAGTGGTCAGAGGGAGAGACAATGGTTTCGGAAGCCTATGTATTGACTAGAAAGGACAAATAACTTCAATATGTAGTAACACGGTGTGGCTAATATGCACACCAAACAACCAAACTAGGCATATGTCACTGATCATGACCAGAGAATTTCAATGTGGGTGGTCAACGTTGACCAACCATAACACGAGTCACAAACGATCAGGAGAGGAAACAATGCTATGGGAATATCGGTTCTCAACTACCAAGTACAACGACCTTCAGTCAGAAGTAGCACGGTGTGGCTACCATGCACAATGACCAGCCAAAGTAGGCATATGTACTACCTTTGACCAAAGAAATCCGCTGTGTGTGGTCAACGTTGACAACTCATAACATGTGTCACAAATGGTCAGAGGGGAAAACAATGGTTTGGGAACACCAGGTATCAAATAGCAAGCACAAGGGGCTTCTATAGATTGTGGCACGGTGTGGAGACCATGCACGATGACCAACCAAACTAGGCATATGTCACTAACCATGACCAAATAATGTCACTAAGTGTGGTAAACTTTGACAACTCATGACACAACTCACAAATGGTCAGGGTGGAAGATAATGGTTTGTGGATACTAGTTATCAACTAGCAAGTACAAATACCTTCAATATATAGTGGCACAACGTGGCTTCAATGCACAGTGACAATCCAAAGTATGCATATGTCACTGACCTTGACAAAATAATTTCACTTCATGTGGTCAATGTTGACAACTCACAACACGGGTCACAGATATTCACAGGGGGTAGCAATGGTTTGGCAACACTAGCTATCAACTAGAAAGCACATAGACCTATGATACGTAGTGAAACGGCATGGTTACCATGTACAGTGACAAACCAAAGTAGGCATATGTCACTAACCATGACCAAACGGATTTCACAGTGTGTGGTCAATGTTGAAAACTCATAACACGAGTCACAAATGGTCAGAGGGGGGGAACCATGGATTGGGAACACTAGTTATTAACTAGCAAGTAGAAAGATTTTCAACAAGTAGTGGCACGGTGTGGCTAGCATGCACAATGACCAACCAAATGATGCATGTGTCACTTACTATGACCAAAGAAGTCCACTATGTACGGTCAACATTGACAACTCATAACACGAGTCACAAATGGTCAGAGGGAGAGAAAATGGTTTGGGAACCCTATATACCGACTGGAAACAACAAACAACTTCAATACGTAGTGGCACGTTGTGGCTACTATGCACACCAAAAAACAAAACCAGGCATATGACACTGACCATGACCAGAGATTTTCAATATGGGTGGTCAACATTCACCAACCACAGCACGAGTCACAAACGGTCAGAGGGGGAAACAATGGTCTGGGAATATCAGTTATCAACTGGCAGTACATCGACCTTCAATCATTATAAGCACGGTGTGGCTACCATGCACAATGACCGACCAAATTAGGCACATGAACTGCCTTTGACCACAGAAATCTGCTGTGTGTGGTCGACGTTGACAACTCATAATAGGAGTCACAAATGGTCAGAGGGGGAGAAAATGGTTTGGGCACACCAGGTATCAACTAGCAAGCACAATGACATTCAAGAAGCTGTGCCACGGTGTGGATACTATGCACAATGTCCAGACAAAGTAGGCATATGTCACTGACCATGACCAAATAATGTCACTAAGTATTGTAAACTTTGACAACGCATAACACGAGTCACAAATGGTCAGGGTGCAAGATAATGGTTTGTGAATAATAGTTATCGACTAGCAAGTACAACTATCTTCAATATGTAGTGGCACCGTGTGGCTACAATGCACAGTGACCATCCAAAGTATACAAATGTCACTGACCATGACCAACAAATTTCACTTCATGTGGTCAACGTTGACAGCTCACAACACGAGTTGCTGATAGTCAGAGGGGGGTAACAATGGTTTGGAAACACTAGCTATCAACTAGAAAGCACAAATACCTTCAATACATAGTGACACGGCGTGGTAACCACTGAAAGTGACAAACCAAACTAGGCATATGTGACTAACCATGACCAAAGAATTTCAATATGGGTGGTCAACGTTGAAAACGCATAACACGAGTCACAAATGGCCGTAGGGGGAAACAATGGGTTGGGAACACTAGTTATCAGCTAGCAAGTACAAAGACCTTCAACAAGCAGTGTCACGGTATGGCTAGCGTGTACAGTGACCAACCCAAGGATGCATGCGTCACTGACTACGACCAAATAAGTCCACTATGTGTGGTCAACATTGGCAACTCATAATACGAGTCACAAATGGTCAGAAGGAGAGGTAATGGTTTAGGAAGCCTATGTATTGACTAGAAAGGACAAATAACTTCAATACTTAGTGGCACGTTGTGGCTAATATGCACACCAAACAACCAAAATAGGCATATGTCACTGATCATGACCAGAGAATTTCAATATGGTTGGTCAACATTGACCAACCATAACACGAGTCACGAACGGTCAGGAGAGGAAACAATGCTATGGGAATATTGGTTCTCAACCACCAAGTACAATGACTGTCAATCACTAGTAGCACAGTGTGGCTACAATGCACAATGTCCGACCAAATAAGGCATATGTACTGCCTTTGACCAAAGAAATCCGCTGGTGTGGTCAACGTTGACAACTCAGAATACCAGTCACAAATGGTCAGAGGGGGAAACAATGGTTTGGGAACACCAGGTATCAAATAGCAAGCACAAGGGGCTTCAATACTTTGTGGCACGGTGTGGATACCATGCACGATGACCAACCAAAGTAGGCATATGTACTACCTTTGACCAAAGAAATCCGCTGGTGTGGTCAACGTTGACAACTCAGAATACCAGTCACAAATGGTCAGAGGGGGAAACAATGGTTTGGGAACACCAGGTATCAAATAGCAAGCACAAGGGGCTTCAATACTTTGTGGCACGGTGTGGATACCATGCACGATGACCAACCAAAGTAGGCATATGTCACAAACCATAACCAAATAATGCCACTAAGTGTGGTAAACTTTGACAACTCATAACACGAGTCACAAATGGTCATGATGGAAGATAATGATTTGTGAATACTAGTTATGAACTAGCAAGTACAATTACCTTCAATATGTAGTGGCACAGTGTGGCTTCAATGCACAGTGACCAACCAAATTATGCATATGTCACTAACCATGACCAACAAGTTTCAATTCATGTGGTCAACGTTGAAAACACATACCACGAGTCGCAAATGGTTTGAGGGGGGAACAATGGGTTGGGAACACTAGTTATCAACTAGCAACTACAAATACCTTCAACAATCAGTGGCACGGTATGGCTAGCGTGCACAGTGACTAGTCCAAGGATGCATACGTCACTGACTACAGCCGGATACGTCCACTATGTGTGGTCAACATTGACAACTCATAACACGCGTCACAAGTGGACAAAGGGAGAGACAATGGTTTGGGAAGCCTATGTATTGACTAGAAAGGACAAAGAACTTCAATACGTAGTGGCACGCTGTGGCTAATCTGCACGTCAAATAACCAAACTAGGCATATGTCACTGATCATGACCACAGAATTTCATTATGGGTGGTCAACGTTGACCAATCATAACACGACTCACAAACGGTCAGGAGAGGAAACAATGATACGGGAATATCAGTTCTCAACTACCAAGTACAACGGCCTTTAGTCAGTAGTAGCTTGGTGTGGCTACCATGCACAATGACCAACAAAAGTAGGCATATGTACTGCCTTTGACCAAAGAAATCCGCTGTGTGTGGTCAACGTTGACAACTCATAAGATGAGTCACAAATGGTCAAAGGGGGAAACAATGGTTTGGGAACACCAAGTATCAAATAGCAAGCACAAGGGGCTTCACTACGCTGTGGCACAGTGTGGAGACCATGCACGATGACCAACCAAAGCAGGCATATGTCACTGACCATGACCAAATAATGTCACCAAGTATGGTAAACTTTGACAACTCATAACACGAGTCACACATGGTCAGGGTGGCAGATAATGGTTTGTGAATACTAGTTATCGACTAGCAAGTACAAATACCTACAATATGTAGTGGCACAATGTGGCTTCAATGCAAAGTGACCAACCAAAGTATGCATATGTCACTAACCATGACTGACAAATTTCACTTCATGTGGTCAACGTTGAAAACGCATAACACAAGTCACAAATGGTCAAAAGGGAAAACAATGCATTGGGAACACTAGTTATCAACTAGCAAGTACAAAGACCTTCAACAAGCAGTGGCACGATATGGCTAGCGTGCACAGTGACCAACCAAAGGATGCATACGTGACCGACTACAACCGAATAAGTCCACTATGTGTGGTCAACATTGACAGCTCATAACACGAGTCACAAATGGTCAGAGGGATAGAAAATGGTTTGGGAAGCCTATGTATTGACTAGAAAGGACAAATAACTTCAATACGTAGTGGCACGGTGTGGCTAATATGCACACCAAACAACCAAACTAGGCATATGTCACTGATCATGACCTGAGAATTTCAATATCGGTGGTCAACATTGACCAACCATAACACGAGTCACAAACGGTCAGGAGAGGAAACAATGCTATGGGAATATTGGTTCTCAACTACCAAGTACAATGACCGTCAATCAGTAGTAGCACGGTGTGGCTACCATGCACAATGACCGACCAAAGTATGCATATATACTGCCTTTGACCAAAGAAATCCGCTGTGTGTGGTCAACGTTGACAACTCATAATTCGAGTCACAAATGGTCGGGGGGGGGAAAGCCATGGTTTGGGAACACCAGGTATCAAATAGCAAGAACAAGGGGTTTCAATACGTTGTGGCACGGTGTGGAGACCATGCACGATGACCAACCAAAGTAGGCATATGTCACAAACCATTACCAAATAATGCCACTAAGTGTGGTAAACTTTGACAACTCATAACACGAGTCACAAATGGTCAGGGTGGAAGATAATGGTTTTTGAATACTAGTTATCAACTAGCAAGTACAAATACCTTCAATATGTAGTGGCACGGTGTGGCTTCAATGCACAGTGACCAACCAAATTATGCACATGTCACTAACCATGAAAACGCATAACACGAGTCAAAAATGGTCAGAGGGGGAAACAATGGGTTGGGAACACTAGTTATCAACTAGCAAGTAAAAAGGCCTTCAACAAGCAGTGGAACGGTATGGCTAGCGTGCAGAGTGACCAACCCAAAGATGCATGCGTCACTGGCTACGACCGAATAAGTCCACAATGTTTGGTCAACATTGACAACTCATAACACGAGTCACAAATGGTCAGAGGGAGAGACAATGGTTTTGGAAGCCTATGTATTGACTAGAAAGGACAAATAACTTCAATACGTAGTGGCACGGTGTGGCTAATATGCACACCAAACAACCAAACTAGGCATATGTCACTGATCATGACCAGAGAATTTCAATGTGGGTGGTCAACGTTGACCAACCATAACACGAGTCACAAACGGTCAGGAGAGGAAACAATGCTATGGGAATATCGGTTCTCAACTACCAAGTACTGCCTTTGACCAAAGAAATCCGCTGTGTGTGGTCAACGTTGATAACTCAAAATACGAGTCACAAATGGTCAGAGGGGGAAGCAATGATTTGGGAACACCAGGTATCAAATAGCAAGCAGAAGGGGCTTCAATACGTTGTGGCACGGTGTGGAGACCATGCACGATGACCAACCAAAGTAGGCATATGTCACAAACCATGACCAACTAGTACCACTAAGTGTGGTAAACTTGGACAACTCATAACACGTGTCACAAATGGTCAGGGTGGAAGATAATTGTTTGTGAATACTAGTTATCGACTAGCAAGTACAAACACCTTCAATATGTAGTGGCACAATGTGGCTACAATGCACAGTGACCAACCAAAGTATGCATATGTCACTTACCATGACCAACAAATTTCACTTCATGTGGTCAACGTTGAAAATGCATAACACGATTCACAAATGGTCAGAGGGGAAAACAATGGATTGTGAACACTAGTTATCAACCAGCAAGTACAAAGACCTTCAACAAGCAGTGGCACGGTATGGCTAGCGTGCACAGTGACCAACCAAAGGATGCATACGTCACTGACTACGACCGAACAAGTCCATTATGTGTAGTCAACATTGACAACTCATAACACGAGTCACAAATGATCAGAGGGAGAGACAATGGTTTGGGAAGCCTATGTATTGACTAGAAAGGAGAAAGAACTTCAATACGTAGTGGCACGGTGTGGCTAATATGCACATCAAACAAACAAACTAGGCATATGTCACTGATCATGACCAGAGAATTTCAATAAGGGTGGTCAACGTTGACCAACCATAACATGATTCACAAACGGTCAAGAGAGGAAACAATGCCATGGGAATATCGGTTCTCAACTACCAAGTACAAAGACCTTCAATCAGTAGTAGCACGGTGTGGCTACCATGCACAATGACCGACAAAAGTAGGTATATGTACTACCTTTGACCAAAGAAATCCGCTATGTGTGGTCAACTTTGACAACTCATAATACGAGTCACAAATGGTCAGAGGGGGAAGCAATGGTTTGGGAACACCAGGTATCAAATAGGAAGCACAAGGGGCTTCAGTACGTTGTGGCACGGTGTGGGTACCATGCACGATGACCAACCAAAGTAGGCATATGTCACAAACCATGACCAAATAATACCACTAAGTGTGGTAAACTTTGACAACTCATAACACGAGTCACAAATGGTCAGGATGGAAGATAATGGTTTGTGAATACTAGTTATCGACTAGCAAGTACAAACACCTTCAATATGTAGTGGCACAATGTGGCTACAATGCACAGTGGCCAACCAAAGTATGCATATGTCACTAACCATGATCAACAAATTTCACTTCAGGTGGTCAACGTTGAAAACGCATAACACGATTCACAAATGGTCAGAGGGGGAAACAATGGATTGTGAACACTAGTTATCAACCAGCAAGTACAAAGACCTTCAATAAGCAGTGGCACGGTATGGCTAGCGTGCACAGTGACCAACCAAAAGGATGCATACCTCACTGACTACGACCGAATAAGTCCACTATGTGTGGTCAACATTGACAACTCATAACACGAGTCACAAATGATCAGAGGGAGAGACAATGGTTTGGGAAGCCAATGTATTGACTAGAAAGGACAAAGAACTTCAATACATAGTGGCACGGTGTGGCTAATATGCACACCAAACAACCAAACTAGGCATATGTCTCTGATCATGACCAGAGAATTTCAATAAGGGTGGTCAACGTTGACCAACCATAACACAAGTCACAAACGGTCAGGAGAGGAAACAATGCTATGGGAATATCGGTTCTAAACTACCAATTACAATGTCATTCAGTGAGTAATAGCACGGTGTGGCTACCATGCACAATGACCGACCAAACTAGGCATATGTACTGCCTTTTACCAAAGAAATCCGCTGTGTGTGGTCAACGTTGACAACTCATAATACAAGTCACAAATGGTCAGAGGGGGAAACAATGGTTTGGTAACACCAAGTATCAAATAGCAAGCACAAGGGGCATCAATACACTGTGGCACGATGTGGAGACCATGCACGATGACCAACCAAAGTAGGCATATTTCACTGACCATGACCAAATAATGTCACCAAGTGTGGTAAACTTTGACAACTCATAACACGAGTCACAAATGGTCAGGGTGGAAGATAATGGTTTGTGAATACTAATTATCAACTAGCAAGTACAAATACCTTCAATATGTAGTGGCACAATGTGGCTTCAATTCACAGTGACCAACCAAAGTATGCAGATGTCACTAACCATGACCAACAAATTTCACTTCATGTGGTCAACGTTGAAAACGCATAAAACGAGTCACAAATGGTCAGCGGGGAAAACAATGCGTTGGGAACACTAGTTATCAACTAGCAAGTACAAAGACCTTCAACAAGCAGTGGCACGGTATGGCTAGCGTGCACATTGACCAACTCAAGGATGCACACGTAACTGACTACGACCGAATAAGTCCACTATGTGTGATCAACATTGACAACTCATAACACGAGTCAAAAATGGTCAGAGGGAGAGACAATGGTTTGGGAAGCCTATGTATTGACTATAAAGGACAAAGAACTTCAATACGTAGTGGCACAGTGTGGCCAATATGCACACCAAACAACCAAACTAGGCATATGTCACTGATCATGACCGGAGAATTTCAATATGGGTGGTCAACATTGACCAACCATAACACGAGTCACAAACGGTTAGCAGAGAAAACAATGCTATGGGAATATCGGTTCTCAACTACCAAGTACAACGACCGTCAGTCAGTAGTAGCACGCTGTGGCTACCATGCACAATGACCGACCAAAGTAGGCATATGTACTACCTTTGACCAAAGAAATCCGCTCTGCGTGGTCAACGTTGACAACTCATAATACCAGTCACAAATGGTCTGAGGGGGAAACAATGGTTTGGGAACACCAGGTATCAAATAGCAAGCACAAGGGGCTTCAATACGATGTAGCACGGTGTGGAGACCATGCACGATGACCTACCAAAGTAGGCATATGTCACTAACCATGACCAAATAATGTCACTAAGTGTGGTAAACTTTGACAACTCATCACACGAGTCACAAATGGTCAGGGTGGAAGATAATGGTTTGTAAATACTAGTTATCAACTAGCAAGTACAAATACCTTCAATATGTAGTGGCACAATGTGGCTCCAATGCACAGTGACCAACCAACTTATGCATATGTCACTAACCATGACCAACAAATTTCACTTCATGTGGTCAACGTTGAAAACGCATAACACGAGTCACAAATGGTCAGAGGGGAGAACAATGGGTTGGGAACACTAGTTATCAACTAGCAACTACAAAGACCTTCAACAAGCAGTGGCACGGTATGGCTAGCGTGCACACTGACTAGTCGAAGGATGCATACGTCACTGACTACAGCCAAATAATTCCACTATGTGTGGTCAACATTGACAACTCGTAACACAAGTCACAAATGGTCGGAGGGAGAGACAATGGTTTTGGAAGCCTATGTATTGACTAGAAAGGACAAAGAACTTCAATACGCAGTGGCACGGTGTGGCTTATCTGCACGCCAAACAACCAAAATAGGCATATGTCACTGATGATGACCAGAGTATTTCAATATGGGTGGTCAACGTTGACCAACCAAAACACGACTCACAAACGGCCAGGAGAGGAAACAATGATATGGGAATATCAGTTCTCAACTACCAAGTACAACCACTTTTAGTCAGTAGTAGCACGGTGTGGCTACCATGCACAATGACCGACCAAAGTAAGCATATGTACTGCCATTGACCAAAGAAATCCGTTGTGTGTGGTCAACGTTGACAACTCATAATATGAGTCAAAAATGGTCAGAGGGGGGAACAATGGTTTGGGAACACCAAGTATCAAATAGCAAGCACAAGGGGCTTCAATACGTTGTGGCAGGGTGTGGAGACCATGCACGATGACCAACAAAAGTAGGCATATGTCACTGACCATGACCAAATAATGTCACCAAGTATGGTAAACTTTGACAACTCATAACACGAGTCACAAATAGTCAGGGTGGCAGATAATGGTTTGTGAATACTAGTTATTGACTAGCAAGTACAAATACCTTCAATATGTAGTGGCACAGTGTGGCTTCAATGCACATTGACCAGCCAAATTATGCATATGTCACTAACCATCACCAACATATTTCGATTCATGCGGTCAACGTTGAGAACGCATAACACGAGTCACAAATGGTCAGAGGGGAAAACAATGGGTTGGGAACACTAGTTATCAACTAGCAAGTAGAAAGACCTTCCACAAGCAGTGGCACGGTATGGCTAGCGTGCACAGTGACCAACCCAAGGACGCATGCATCACTAACTACTACCGAATAAGTCCACTATGTGTGGTCAACATTGACAA
Organism: Penium margaritaceum; assembly: GCA_023375785.1. NCBI lineage: Eukaryota > Viridiplantae > Streptophyta > Zygnematophyceae > Desmidiales > Peniaceae > Penium > Penium margaritaceum. The sequence goes on from SZWC01007561.1 coordinate 24,554, forward strand.
CTCATACCACGAGTCACAAATGGTCAGAGGGAGAGACAATGGTTTGGGAAGCCTTTGTATTGACTATAAAGGACAAATAACTTCAATGCGTAGTGGCACGGTGTGGCTAATATGCACACCAAACAACCAAACTAGGCATATGTCACTGATCATGACCAGATAATTTTCATGTGGGTGATCAACGTTGACCAACCATAACACGACTCACAAACGGTCAGGAGAGGAAACAATGCTATGGGAATATCGGTTCTCAAGTACCAAGTACAACAACCTTCAGTCAGTAGTAGCACGGTGTGGCTACCATGCACAATGACCGGCCAAAGTAGGCATATGTACTACCTTTGACCAAAGAAATCCGCTGTGTGTGGTCAACGTTGACAACTCATAATACGAGTCACAAATGCTCAGAGGGGGAAACAATGGTTTGGGAACACCAAGTATCAAATAGCAAGCACAAGGGGCATAAATACGCTGTGGCACGGTGTGGAGACCATGCACGATGACCAACCAAAGTAGGCATATGTCACCGACCATGACCAAATAATGTCACCAAGTATGGTAAACTTTGACAACTCATAACACAGGTCACAAATGGTCAGGGTGGAAGATAATGGTTTGTGAATACTTATTATCAAGTAGCAAGTACAAACACCTTCAATATGTAGTGGCACAATGTGGCTACAATGCACAGTGACCAACCAAAGTATGCATATATCACTAACCATGACCAACAAATTTCACTTCATGTGGTCAACGTTGAAAATGCATAACACGATTCACAAATGGTCAGAGGGGGAAACAATGGGTTGTGAACACTAGTTATCAACCAGCAAGTACAAAGACCTTCAACAAGCAGTGGCATGGTATGGCTAGCGTGCACAGTGACCAACCAAAGGATGCATATGTCACTGACTACGACTGAATAAGTCCACTATGTGTGGTCTACATTGACAACTCATAACACGAGTCACAAATGATCAAAGGGAGAGACAATGGGTTGGGAAGCCTATGTATTGACTAGAAAGGACAAAGAACTTCAATACGTAGTGGCACGGTGTGCCTAATATGCACACCAAACAACCAAACTAGGCATATGTCACTGATCATGACCAGAGAATTTCAATAAGGGTGGTCAACGTTGACTAACCATAACACGAGTCACAAACGGTCAGGAGAGGAAACAATGCTATGGGAATATCAGTTCTCAACTACCAAGTACAACGACTTGAAGTCAGTAGTAGCACGGTGTGGCTACCATGCACAATGACCGACCAACGTAGGCATATGTACTGCCTTTGACCAAAGAAATCCGCTGTGTGTGGTCAACGTTGACAACTCATAATATGAGTCACAAATGGTCAGAGGGGGGAAACAATGGCTTGCGAACACCAAGTATCAAATAGCAAGCAAAAGGGGCTTCAATACGCTGTGGCACGGTGTGGAGACCATGCACGATGACCAATCAAAGTAGGCATATGTCACTGACCATGACCAAATAATGTCACCAAGTATGGTAAACTTTGACAACTAATAACACGAGTCACAATTGGTCAGGGTGGCAGAGAATGGTTTGTGAATACTAGTTATTGACTAGCAAGTACAAATACCTTCAATATGTAGTGGCACAATGTGGCTTCAATGCACAGTAACCAACCAAAGTATGCATATGTCACTAACCATGACCAACAAATTTCACTTCATGTGGTCAACGTTGAAAACACATAACATGAGTCACAAATGGTGAGAGGGGAAAACAATGGGTTGGGAAAACTAGTTAACAACTAGCAAGTACAAAGATATTCAACAAGCAGTGGCACGGTATGGCTAGCGTGTACAGTGACCAACCCAAGGATGCATACGTCACTGACTACGACCGAATAAGTCCACTATGTGTGGTCAACATTGACAACTCATAACACGAGTCACAAATGGTCAGAGGGAGAGACAATGGTTTGGGAAGCCTATGTATTGACTAGAAAGGACAAATAACTTCAATACGTAGTGGCACGGTGTAGCTAATATGCACACCAAACAACCAAACTAGGCATATGTCACTGATCATGACCAGAGAATTTCAATGTGGGTGGTCAACGTTGACCAACCATAACACGAGTCACAAACGGTCAGGAGAGGAAACAATGCTATGGGAATATCGGTTCTCAACTACCAAGTACATCGACATTCAGTCAGTAGTAGCACGGTGTGGCTACCATGCACAATGACCGGCCAAAGTAGGCATATGTACTGCCTTTGACCAAAGAATTCCCCTCTGTGTGGTCAACATTGACAACTCATAATACGAGTCACAAATGGTCAGAGGGGGAAACAATGGTTTGGGAACACCAGGTATCAAATAGCAAGCAAAAGGGGCTTCACTACATTGTGGCACAGTGTGGAGACTATGCACGATGACCAGCCAAAGTAGGCATATGTCACTAACCATGACCAAATAATGTCACTAAGTGTGGTAAACTTTGACAACTCATAACACAACTCAGAAATGGTCAGGGTGGAAGATAATGGATTGTGGATACTAGTTATTGACTGGCAAGTACAAATACCTTCAATATGTAGTTGCACAATGTGGCTTCAATGCACAGTGACCATCCAAAGTATGCATATGTCACTGACCATGACGGAAGAATTTCACTTCATGTGGTCAATGTTGACAACTCACAACACGAGTCACGGATATTCAGACGGGTTAGCAATGGGTTGGGAACACTAGCTATCAACTAGAAAGCACATAGACCTTCGATACGTAGTGAAACGGCGTGGTAAGCATGTACAGTGACAAACCAAAGTAGGCATATGTCACAAACCATGACCAAACGGATTTCACAATGTGTGGTCAACGTTGAAAACTCATGACATGAGCCACAAAGGGTCAGAGGGGGGAACCATGGGTTGGGAACACTAGTTATTAACTAGCAAGTAGAAAGATTTTCAACAAGTAGTGGCACGGTGTGGCTAGCATGCACAGTGACCAACCAAAGGATGCATGTGTCACAGACTATGAACAAAGAAGTCCACTATGTACGGTCAACATTGACAACTCATAATACGAGTCACAAATGGTCAGAGGGGGGAACCATGGGTTGGGAACACTAGCTATCAACTAGAAAGCACATAGACCTTCGATACGTAGTGAAACGGCGTGGTAAGCATGCACAGTGACCAACCAAAGGATGCATGTGTCACAGACTATGAACAAAGAAGTCCACTATGTACGGTCAACATTGACAACTCATAATACGAGTCACAAATGGTCAGAGGGGGGAACCATGGGTTGGGAACACTAGCTATCAACTAGAAAGCACATAGACCTTCGATACGTAGTGAAACGGCGTGGTAAGCATGCACAGTGACCAACCAAAGGATGCATGTGTCACAGACTATGAACAAAGAAGTCCACTATGTACGGTCAACATTGACAACTCATAATACGAGTCACAAATGGTCAGAGGGGGAAACAATGGTTTGGGAATATCAGTTCTCAACTAGCAAGTACAGCGACCATCAATCATTATAAGCACGGTGTGGCTACCATGCACAATGACCGACCAAAGTAGGCACATGTACTGCCCTTGACCAAAGAAATCTGCTGTGGGTGGTCAATGTTGACAACTCATAATAGGAGTCACAAATGGTCAGAGGGGGAGACAATGGTTTGGGAACACCAGGTATCAACTAGCATGCACAAGGACCTTCAATAAGCTGTGCCATGGTGTGGATACCATGCACGATGTCCAACCAAAGTAGGCATATGTCACTGACCATGACCAAATAATGTCACTAAGTGTTGTACACTTTTACAACTCATAACACGAGTCACAAGTGGTCAGGGTGCAAGATAATGGTTTGTGAATACTAGTTATCGACTAGCAAGTACAAATACCTTCAATATGTACTGGCACCGCGTGGCTACAATGCACAGTGACCAACCAAAGTATGCACGTGTCACTGACCATGACCAACAAATTTCACTTCATGTGGTCAACGTTGACAACTCACAACATGAGTTGTTGATAGTCAGAGGGTGGTAACAATTGTTTGGAAACACTAGCTATCAACTAGAAAGCACAAAGACCTTCAATACATAGTGACATGGCGTGGAAACCACTGAGAGTGACAAACCAAACTAGGCATATGTCACTAACCATGACCAAAGACTTTCAATATGGGTGGTCAACGTTGAAAACGCATAACACGAGTCACAAATGGTCAGGGGGAAAAACAATGCGTTGGGAACACTATGTTGGAAATCATAGACTCCGACAAGAGTTATTCCCACCTTCTCAATAAAGGTTCAGGTCCGAGACCAAACCACCTTGACTCAACGGGCCTCGGTCAGACTGACCGATGAAGCCCAACATGTCAAGGCATCCCCTAATAACATGACACGTGTCACTCGCGTCAGGCTAGCGGAAAGAAGCCGTTGCTCTACCTTTTGTCCTGTTCTGCCCTGTTATGACCGAGGATGTTCATTCCCTCGAGTAAACCAAAACAGTTCCGCCCATCCTGTTCCCTCTTGGTTCCGCGGCTTTGCCGCCGTGTCTTCGCTCTGCCTGTCCCTCACACTTTCAGCCTTCGCCAACTCTCAACGCTTCGCTCCGTCACTCTCGCTCCTTCGCCGAGCTCTCATGCTCCGCCAACCATCACTCTACCTTGCAGAATTCTCTCTCACATCGACTTGTCTACCTCTGCTACGTCGCGACGCAGTCTCTATCAAGCTCCCGCGACTAACTCCTTGGACCGCTCTTGCCTACGTTACTCTGATGACGTACAATTGCATGTTCCGATGCTTCTGCTTGCTTCTGCTACCGCTTCTCTCGTTGCTGCATTCTTCTGACATGGTATCAGAGCATCCGATTACATCACCTGGAGTCCCGAAACCGCGTCATCGCTCTGCCGTCATCCTTGGTTCTCTGCTTCGACCTGCATTCTTCGCCGCCGCCGCCATCACTCCGCGCCTCGCCGCTTCATCCGCAGCTGACATCAGACGCTCTGCCTGACGAGTTCTCCACACTGAAGAATCGCCTTTTCAACCGAAGGAGGCCCTGCGCCCATTTCCGCGCCCGTGGCTAACAACCGGTGACGAGTCGCCCACATCAGTCGCAAGCAACTCTCGAGCCGCCACTTGTTGTCAACTACCAAGAAGCTTCCTGCCGCCTCCCATCCGCCGACACTGCATCGCATCTGCCTCCGCTGACATCTCCTCCCTTTCATCCTGCCGCAACAGCTTCATCTGCTCCTTTGTGGCCGTCATCCTCATCTTGCCCGCATCCGTCGTCTCGACCCGCTTTCTCGCACCAACTCCTCGCCTCGTCAGCAGCTGCAGCTAAAACTGCCGTTGTTAGGATATCGGAAACCTCCAGTCTTCCTGCTTGTATCTTCGAGCCAACTGGGGAACAAGCCGTCACTCCCCTGGCATCAGTAGCTCAATGTTCCTGCCCGCTGCCTGACTCCCCTTACTGCAACCAACCTTTTTCGGCTAACAGGATATCGGACACCACCAGTCTTCCTGCTCCCACTTCCGAGCCAACTGGGGAACAAGCCGTCACTCTCCTGAACGCCAAAACGAAGCGGTTGCGTCGCTCTGCCTTCCTACCACATCGTCTCCACCTGCCGCGCCGCGTCTCGTCTCCGCTTCCTCCGCTCGCATTGCCCTCCGCTTCCCGACCTCTCCATCATCATCAGCCTTCAGCCTTCGTCTTCAACCATCTCCATCATTGCTCCTCCTCCTCGCTCAAAGTTCTCTCAACCTCATCAGCTACCAGTTCCTTCCTCATCTCCGTCCTCTGCCATCAGCATCATCCGCGCCGCCTCCACACTTACCTTCTTGTCATCATCAGCCTCCTCCACATCGCCCTTCCATTCATCATCAGCATCAGCATCATCAGCATCGCTTTATCGCGCACGTGGTTCTGCCCCTGCGCCCACTCATCAAATCAATCGCTTCATCCGCTTCCAAAAAATTGCTTCCATATCGGCAGAAGGATCCGCCCAGCCGCATCGCCTTTTTCTGCGACAGCCTGCGCCCACGCCAAGAATTCCTTCAGCGCACGTGGTTTCACCCCTGCGCCCACTCATCAATCAATCACTTCTTCAGCTCTCATTGTCAGCCCGGCACAAGGATCCGCCCGGTCGCATCGCCTTTTTCCGTGACGACCTGCGCCCACGCCGAAACGTTGCAGCGTACGTGGTTTCGCCCCTGCGCCCACTCGTCCATCAATTGCTTCCTCCGCTTCAGCATCAACTTCAGCGGTATAAGGATCCACTCGGTCGTATCACTCGAATCGCGACGACCTGCGCCTACGCCAAAGCTTCCATCAATGCACACAATTTGCCTCCGCGCCCACTCCATCATCCATTGTTCCTTCGCCATCATCCATCCCTACACACATTCAACCACTCGTCACCCCTGCCATCTCAACTATCATTACACCTCTACTCCATCCGGCATGGCAAACCCTCTGCACGACTGCCCCATCCTTGAGGAAGATGGAAGCAATATCCACAGCTGGTCACATACTGTACTGACTATGACCAGCACCATCTTCATCAACGAGTATCGTGTCTCGGACTTTCTCCTCGGTGCCTATGAGCATCAGCGCACACCCCAACGTTCCCCACATCTCTACCACGCCACCTTCCTCCTAATCTGGGGTCATCTCTTCAACCTCGTGGATATGTCGTTCCATCATTTACGCACCAATGCAAGGAATGGACCAGCACTCTGGTTCATCCTACAGTTGGAAGCATGGAAACGGCGATGGGTCACTCTCTCCTGCCGAGACAATCCCATCATTCCACCTCTGCCTGAAAATCCCAACTCAAGACCCTACCTCAAAATTGATGTGGCGCTGGAAGAAGAGGACAAGGAAGAGGAAGAGGAACCAATGGAAAAAGGATCCCCAGTACCTGCCCCTGCAGAAAGACATGGACAAGCTGCAGAGATCATCTACAAGGAAGTAAGCAACATCCAGGAGTGACAAATTCAAATCTACAACCTCCTGTACCCAGAGCTCGTTGCTGGGTTTGCAACTACCAATGCCCTCCTTGGAAGACCCAAGTATCTCGGCAAGCGCTGCTCTCCAGCTGAGATGACCAGAAAGCAGGATAGCCTTGACTACGGTCTTCGTGCCTGGCTACGACGCTTCATGACCAGAGACCTGCACTACCTGGTGGGAGCTCATCCAAATTTTCTGCACGCCATGTGAAAAGGTCTTCTTGAACGCTGCAATGGTCACCTCCCAGAAGATTGGGAAAGGTACCGTCACTAACTCTTGTCGGACTCAAGGGGTCTGTTGGAAATCATAGACTCCGACAAGAGTTATTCCCACCCTCTCAATAAAGGTTCAGGACCGAGACCGAACCACCTTGACTCAACTGACCATGACCAAATAATGTCACCAAGTGTGGTAAACTCTGAAAACTCATAACACGAGTCACAAATGGTCAGGGTGGAAGATAATGGTTTGTGAATACTAGTTATCGACTAGCAAGTACAAATACCTTCAATATGTAGTGGCACAATGTGGCTTAAATGCACAGTGACCAACCAAAGTATTCAGATGTCACTAACCATGACCGATAAAATTCATTTCATGTGGTCAACGTTGAAAACGCATAACACAAGTCACAATTGGTCAGAGGGGAAAACAATGCGTTGGGAACACTAGTTATCAGCTAGCAAGTACAAATACCTTCAACAAGCAGTGGCACGGTATGGCTAGCGTGCATAGTGACCAACCAAAGGATGTATAAGTCCACTATGTGTGGTCAACATTGACAACTCATAACACGAGTCACAAATGGTCAGAGGGAGAGACAATGGTTTGGGAAGCCTATGTATTGACTAGAAAGGACAAAGAACTTCTATACGTAGTGGCACAGTGTGGCTAATATGCACTCCAAACAACCAAACTAGGCATATGTCACTGATCATGACCAGATAATTTCAATAAGTGTGGTCAACATTGACCAACCATAACACGAGTCACAAACGGTCAATAGAGGAAACAATGCTGTGGGAATATCGGTTCTCAACTACCAAGTACAACGAAATTCAGTCAGTAGTAGCACGGTGTGGCTACCATGCACAATGACCGACCAAACTAGGCATATGTACTGCCTTTGACCAAAGAAATCCGCTGTGTGTGGTCAACGTTGACAACTCATAATACAAGTCACAAATGGTCAGAGGGGGAAACAATGGTTTGGGAACACCGAGTATCAAATAGCAAGCACAGGGGGCATCAATACACTGCGGCACAGTGTGGAGACCATGCACGATGACCAACCAAAGTAGGCATATGTCACTGACCATGACCAAATAATGTCACCAAGTGTGGTAAACCTTGACAACTCATAACACGAGTCACAAATGGTCAGGTGGAAGATAATGGTTTGTAAATGCTAGTTATTGACTAGCAAGTACAAATACCTTCAATATGTAGTGGCACAATGTGGCTTCAATGCACAGTTACCAACCAAAGTATTCAGATGTCACTAACCATGACCGATAAATTTCACTTCATGTGGTCAACGTTGAAAACGCATAACACAAGTCACAAATGGTCAGAGGGGAAAACAATGCATTGGGAACACTAGTTATCAACTAGCAAGTACAAAGACCTTCAGCAAGCATTGGCACGGTATGGCTAGCGTGCACAGTGACCAACCCAAGGATGCATACGTCACTGACTACGACCGAATAAGTCCACTATGTGTGGTCAACATTGACAACTCATAACACGAGTCACAAATGGTCACAGGGAGAGACAATGGTTTGGGAAGCCTATGTATTGACTAGAAAGGACAAATAACTTCAATACGTAGTGGCACGGTGTAGCTGATATGCACACCAAACAACCAAACTAGGCATATGTCACTGATCATGACCAGAGAATTTCAATGTGGGTGGTCAACGTTGACCAACCATAACACGAGTCACAAACGGTCAGGAGAGGAAACAATGCTATGGGAATACCGGTTCTCAACTACCAAGTACATCGACCTTCAGTCAGTAGTAGCACGGTGTTGCTAGCGTGCACAGTGACCAACAAAAGCATGCATACGTCATTGACTACGGCCGAATAAGTCCACTATGTGTGGTCAACATTGACAACTCATAACACGAGTCATAAATGGTCAGAGGGAGAGACAATGGTTTGGGAAGCTTATGTATTGACTACAACGGACAAAGAACTTCAATACATAGTGGCACAATGTGGCTAATATGCACACCAAACAACCATACTAAGCATATGTCACTGATCATGACCAGAGATTTTCAATATGGGTGGTCAACATTGACCAACCATAACACGAGTCACAAACGGTCAGGAGAGGAAACAATGCTACGGGAATATTGGTTCTCAACTACCAAGTACAATGACCGTCAATCAGAAGTAGCACAGTGTGGCTACCATGTATAATGACCGACCAAAGTAGGCATATGTACTGCCTTTGACCAAAGAAATCCGCTGTGTGTGGTCAACGTTGACAGATTATAATACGAGTCACATGTCAGAGGGGGAAGCAATGGTTTGGGAACACCAGGTATCAAATAGCAAGCACAAGGGGCTTCAATACGTTGTGGCAAGGTGTGGAGACCATGCACGATGACCAACCAAAGTAGGCATATGTCACAACCCATGACCAAATAATGCCACTAAGTGTGGTAAACTTTGACAGCTCATAACACGAGTCACAAATGGTCAGGGTGGAAGAGAATGGTTTGTGAATAGTAGTTATCGACTAGCAAGTACAAACACCTTCAATATGTAGTGGCACAATGTGGCTACAATGCACAGTGACTAACCAAAGTATGCATATGTCACTAACCATGACCAACAAATTTCACTTCATGTGGTCAACGTTGAAAACACATAATACGATTCACAAATTGTCAGAGGGAGAAACAATGGGTTTTGAACACTAGTTATCAACTAGCAAGTACAAAGACCTTAAAAAAACAGTAGCACGGTATGGCTAGCGTGCACAGTGACCAACCAAAGGATGCATACGTCACTGACTACGACCGAATAAGTCCACTATGTGTGGTCAACATTGACAACTCATAACAGGAGTCACAAATGATCAGAGAGAACGACAATGGTTTGGGAAGCGTATGTATTGACTAGAAAGGACAAAGAACTTCAAGAGGCATATTTCACTGATCATGACCAGAGAATTCCAATAAGGGTGGTCAACGTTGACCAACCATAAAACGATTCACAAACGGTCAGAAGAAAAAACAATGCTATGGGAATATCTGTTCTCAACTACCAATACAACGACCTTCAATCAGTAGTAGCACGGTGTGGCTACCATGCACAATGACCGACCAAAGTAGGAATATGTACTGCCTTTAACCAAAGAAATCCGATGTGTGTGGTCAACGTTGACAACTCATAATACGAGTCACAAATGGTCAGAGGGGGAAGCAATGGTTTGGGAACACCAGGTATCAAATAGCAAGCACAAGGGGCTTCAATACGCTGTGGCATGGTGTGGAGACCATGCACGATGACCAACCAAAGTAGGCATATGTCACCGACCATGACCAAATAATGTCACCAAGTATGGTAAACTTTGACAACTTATAACACGAGTCACAAATGGTCAGGGTGGCAGATAATGGTTTGTGAATACTAGTTATCAACTTGTAAGTACAAAAACCCTCAATATGTAGTGGCACAATGTGCCTTCAATGCACAGTGACCAACCAAAGTATGCATATGGCACTAACCATGACTAACAAATTTCACTTCATGTGGTCAACGTTGAAAACGCATAACACAAGTCACAAATGGTCAGAGGGGAAAACAATGCGTTGGGAACACCAGTTATCAACTAGCAAGTACAAAGCCCTTCAACAAGCAGTGGCACGGTATGGCTAGTGTGCACAGTGACCAACCAAATGATGCATACGTCACTGACTACGACCGAATAAGTCCACCATGTGTGGTCAATATTGACAACTCATAACACGAGAAACAAATGGTCAGAGGGAGAGACAATGGTTTGGGAAGCCTATGTATTGACTCGAAAGGACAAAGAACTTCAATAGGTAGTGGCACGGTGTGGCTAATATGCACACCAAACAACCAAACTAGGCATATGTCACTGATCATGACCAGAGAATTTCAATATGGGTGGTCAACATTGACCAACCATAACACGAGTCACAAACGGTCAGGAGAGGAAACAATGCTATGGTAATATTGGTTCTCAACTACCAAGTACAATGACCGTCAATCAGTAGTAGCACGGTGTGGCTACCATGCACAATGACCGACCAACGTAGGCATATGTACTGCCTTTGACCAAAAAAATCCGCTGTGTGTGGTCAACGTTGACAACTCATAATATGAGTCACAAATGGTCAGAGGGGGAAGCAATGGTTTGGGAACACCAGGTATCAAATAGCAAGCACAAGGGGCTTCAATACGTTGTGGCACGGTGTGGAGACCATGCACGATGACCAACCAAATAAGTAGGCATATGTCACAAACCATGACCAAATAATGCCACTAAGTGTGGTAAACTTTGACAACTCATAACACGAGTCACAAATGGTCAGGGTGGAAGATAATGGTTTGTGAATACTAGTTATCAACTAGCAAGTACAAATACCTTCAATATGTAGTGGCACGGTGTGGCTTCAATGCACAGTGACAAAGCAACTTATGCATATGTCACTAACCATGACCGACAAATTTCACTTCACGTGGTCAACGTTGAAAACGCATAACACGAGTCACAAATGGTCAGAGGGGAAAACAATGGGTTGGGAACAATAGTTATCAACTAGCAAGTACAAAGACCTTCAACAAGCAGTGGCACGGTATGGCTAGCGTGCACAGTGACCAACCCAAGGATGCATACGTCACTGATCACGACCGAATTGTTGGAAATGTGGTGCCAACGTGGCCTGACCACGACCTGATGTTCACAGCTCTTTTGGGCAGCAGTCTTAGACGAAGTATGTGATTTCTGGCTGCCACACACTCTGTGAGCAGAATTCTGACGGAATTCAGCAACACCCAAAGTTCGAAGGGCTTGGGATCATTTTTGAGTGGATTACTGGACACGGACCAGCAAAGTTATAGTGCTAGTCACAAGCTTTCCAGCGTACCAAACCGCGTGCGATTTGGACCACCGTAGCGCCCGATACGCCATTCGGAGTGCAACATTGAATCTCTGTCCCTGACAGAGCACTAGCGTGAGTGACGGGTGCCCGAAGCGCCCTGGACCCCAATGAAGCATCACACCGCCATTCCGAAGTGCACATGGCTCCAATGAACCATGGGATATTGCTGCTAGCATCCCCCAAGGGGCGCCTCGGCCATGGTGTGCGTAGTGGGAGTCGAACTGGTCACCGCCGGATCAATTTTCCGGCCGGTACCAAGTCTGCCGTCCAAACCCGGACGGCGAGCACCACCTCCCAACTTTGACGGACCATAACTCCCTCGATTCTTAGCCGATTGCTGCGATTCAAATTGCAGCTGGTCCAACGTGTCCTCTAATGTTTGAAACATCCATCCATGCTTTCAAACATGCACTGTATAAGGATCTGGAGCCATCGCCCTGAAAACGGCAACTCCAGGGCATGGCACGGGGCAATATGTAACAATCTCCCCCTTGCTCATGCCATGCCGGATGCCTCCCTACTCACTCCTGCTCGTCCTCCATAGCACTCTTGAGCTCATCATAGCCCGTAAGCCCAAGGCCTGCCACACTGAGGACATGCCGATTCCTGGGCTGCGCCTTGGTCAAGCAATCCGCGAGCATGTGCGTTGTACTACAATGTTGTAGAACAACCTATCCCTTTTGGACCATGTTGCGCACATAGTGGTAGCACACGTCAATGTGCTTCGTCCTCCTGTGCTGCGTCGGGTTGTTGGTCAGCGAGATGGAGCCGGTGTTGTCCTCTTGTACCACCAAAGGCTCCCGTTGCGGCACGCCAAGCTCCCCCAATAGCCTGCGGAGCCACACCGCTTCCTTGACGGCTTCGTCCAACGCGATGTACTCTGCTTCCACTGTGGAGGTGGCGACGCAGTCTTGTTTTCTGCTGCACCATGAGACCGTTGCACCTGCGAGGATGAACACGTAGCCGGAGGTGGACTTCCGCTTGTCCACGTCGTCGGCGTAGTCTGCATCTGTGTAGCCGACCATACGCAAGGGGTCAGTCCTCCCCTTGCCGTCGAACCTCAGGCACGCGTGCCGCGTCGCCTGCAGGTAGCGGAGGATGCGCTTGACCGCCTGCCAGTGTAGTGGCCCTGGATTGGCCACGTACCTGCTCACTTGACCCACCGCGTAGGCCAGGTCCGGTCGAGTTGCCACCATGGCGTACATGAGGCTGCCCACTGCATACTGGTACGGCACCCCCGCCATGTCCTCCCGCTCTTCTTTTGTTTGCGGCGACATTGCCGCGCTCAGGTCACATGTTGTGAAGACCGGACTGCCAACCGGTTTGCAGTCCTCCATGCCGTACCGCTTCAGCACGTCGGCCACGTACTTGGCCTGCCCCAGCTCAAGAGTGCGCGCCCTCCGGTTCCACGTTATGCTCATCCCGGGGTAGTACTCCAATTCCCCCATGTCAGACATCTGAAATCTGCTGCTCAGCTGCTCCTTCAGCTGTTGTAGAGCCTGCAGGTCAGATGAACACAAAATCAGGTCATCCACATAGAGTGCGACGATCTAATGGAGCTGGTTGTTGCGCCGCACATACACACTGTGATCAGATTCACAACGCTTGAAGCCGAGCTGCGCCATGTAGCCATCCATCTGCTGGTACCAGCACCTTGGCGACTGTTTTAGCCCGTACAAGGACTTTCGCAGTTTGCACACTTTGCCCTCCGGCGCGTCCACCCCCTCCGGCACCTCCATGAAGATCTCCTTGTCGAGAATGCCATTCACGAATGCAATTTTTACGTCCATTTGGTGCAGCTCCATGTCCTTGGTAGCTGCCACCGCGAGGATCGCCCGGATGCTCGTGAACTTGGCGACGGGGGCGAACGTCTCGTCGTAGTGGTCGCCCTTGCGTTGTGCAAACCCCCTCGCCACCAGCCGCGCCTTGTACTTCTCCACTGTACCTTCCTTGATGTACTTTGTTTTGAAGACCCACTTGGAGCCGATGACCTTGGTGTCTTTCGGCCGATCCACGAGCTCCCAAGTGTCGTTCTCGACAATGGACGCAAGCTCTGACTTGATAGCAGCGTCCCACTGCTCCGCTTCAGGTAGTACAAGCGCCTCTTGCACGGTTTTTGGCTCCGCTGCGGCTGCCATCATGCACCGCGCCATGCCAATCCAGCTGCCCGTTGCTGTGTCATACCGTTTTGCCGCATTCCGCTGCCTTTGGCTGCGTCGCGGTGATTTTGGGGACGCCAGCGGCTGGTCCTGTTGCTGCTCCTCGGCAGCCCCGTTCGCGTCCTCGGCCTCCTCTGCTTCGGCTGCTGCATCCTGTACAACTGTGACACCTGCGTTTGCACCGCCGCGCTGCTGCACCCTAACATTGTTGCTCTCTGAAGACTCTTTGTCAGTGTCGGCGTCCGCCGGCTCCTCCTCATTGGTTAGGAGCTGAAACCACTCCCCCTACTTCGGAGAGTCCACCACACCGATGTCACTGCTGCTGCTGCTGTAGGTCTGGTGCTCGTCGAACTCAACGTCACGGCTGCTGAAAATCTCCTCCTTGCTCACGCCATAGAGCCGGTACGCCTTAAGCGCGCTCTCGTAGCCAAGGAAGAGACACGGCTTGGCGCGTGGGTCCAGTTTTCCATTGCGCCGTTGTGCCGCCTGCACCATCGCGTGCGCCTTGCACCCGAAGACCTTCAGGTGCGCCACATTTGGCTTGCGCCCGCTCCATACCTCCAGCAGCGTCTTCCAGTCGCTCTTCCCCTTCAGTACCGCCGTCGGGGTCAGGTTGATGGTGTAGCTTGCCGTACGCACCGCTTCCGCCCAGAAGGTCTGCGGCAATCCCGCGTCCATGAGCATCGTACGCACCATGTTCAGCAGTGTCTGGTTTGCTCGCTCCGCCACGCCATTAGATTGTGGCGAGTAGGGAGTTGTGTGCTCCCACTTGATGCCCTGCTTCTTCAGCCACCCACTGCAGCCCACGTACTCTCCGCCATTGTCGCTGCGTAGCGCTCTGACCTTGCGGCCAGTCTGCCTCTCCACCACGGCGACGTACTCCTTCAGCCGGTCCTGCACCATGCCCTTCCGCTTCATGAAGTACACGTAGAGTTTTCTGTTGCAGTCATCGATGAAGGTGACAAAGTACCGTGCGCCGCCTTTTGACGGCGTTTTGAACGGTCCGCACACATCACTGTGCACGATCTCCAGCAGGTCCTGGGCACGCCCCACGTTCTCGTTGAATGGCTTGCGCCTCGCCTTGCCCAAAATGCAAGGCTCGCACTTTTTGTGCGCTGCTGCATCTGCTATCGTGTCTGCTGTACCGGTGATGTCGAGGCCGCGGACCATGTCGCGCTTCGCCATCATATTCACGACTGCGGGCGACGAATGCCCCAGCCGCTGGTGCCAGAGCTCCAGATCAGCTCCCCCTCCTTTGGCCAAGTTGACGGCACGTTCTTGCGAATCTGCTGCGTCTGCTGCTGCGGGGATCACCTTTGTCTCCACTATGTAGAGACCTCCCTCGCGCTTTGCCTCCAGCACGACTTCGCTGTCACTGTCCATGCGCACCACTGCGCCTTTCCTGNGCAACATCTTCTTACCGTTCACCTCCACCTCCACCTCAACGTCTCCTTGGCCGGCCGCCGGCTCGACTTTGTCGTTCGCAACCACCATAGACTTGGCAGATTTGGAGTAGCGGACGAATCCCACCTTCTCGACTTGGGTGTGCTCCTCGGCGCCGGAATCCAGGCACCGCCTGTTGGCCCCTTTGAGGTTGTGGTTTGTGGTACCGTTGAGGAGCGCCTTCTTGCCTTTGGTGTCCTTGCCGCCTGCCTTCGCCTCCTGCGGGCACTCGCGGGCCCAATGGCCTTCCTTGCCATAATTGTGGTACGCACCTTTCTTGACACCCTTCTTACCGCCACCCTTTCCGCCGCCTCCCTTGCCGCCACTCCCGCCACCACACGTTTTGGTGACCAGAGCCGATGAGGACGACGAGGCCTCGCCGCCACTGCGACATTGCGCCTCGTTGCGGATATACTTGGCGACTGCGCCATAGGTCAGTTTTTCCTCTGCCCATCCACCGAGGACGGTAATGAGGGGGCTCCAACTGTCAGGTAGAGCCATGAGGAGAGCCATCGCCTGCAGTTGAGAGTCGACCTTCCACCCCACATCGTTGCATTGCGAGGCGAGCGACTCAATCTGCTGCATGGCGGCGAGGATGTCCTCACCCTCCTCGATCCTCACCGTTAGTAGCCGCTTCATCGCAAAGATCCGGTTTGTAAGCGACGTCGATTGGTGGATGGTGCAAAGCTTTTGCCATGCCTCGGCAGCCAGGGCGCTTCCTTGGAAGTAGCCCCACTGGTTCTCGGCAGTAGACGACAGCAAGAGCATGAGCGCCTTGGTATTCTTCTTTGCGAAGGCCTGCTTCTCTTCGTCTGTCGCGGTCTTCTCGTCGAGAACCTCCGTGCCCTTCATCACGTCAAGTAGCCCCTTATGTGCGAGGTAGATCTCAAAGTGCCATCTCCACATCCCAACGCCAGGGCCACCCGCATACTTCTGGATCAGATGCGACTCCGTTCTCCGCGCCATGTTGCGCTTCTGCTACGCGGGTCGTCAGACGTTGACAGCAAGGTTGTCCGAGACGCTCCTCCTGTCCGCCGCGGAAGCCGTGAACGTTTGGGACCGGTCAGGGCTGTGGGCCCATAACCCTTTGTTGGAAATGTGGTTCCAACGTGGCCTGACCACGACCTGAGGTTCACAGCTCTTTTGGGCAGCAGTCTTAGACGAAGTGTGTGCTTTCTGGTCGCCACACACTATGTGAGCAGAAATCTTACGGAATTCAGCAACACCCAAAGTTCGAAGGGCTGGGGATCAACTTTGAGTGGCTTACTGGACACGGACCACATCAGCAAAGTTATAGTGCTAGTCTTAAGATTTCCAACGCACCAAACCGCGTGCAACGTGGACCATCGTAGCGCCCGATATGCGATTCGGAGTGCATCATAGAGTCTCTGTCCCAGACAGAGCACTAGCGTGAGTGACGGGTGCCCGAAGCGCCCTGGACCCCAATGAAGCATCAGACCGCCATTCCGAAGGGCACATGGATCAAATGAACCATGGGATATTGCTGCTAGCATCCCCCAAGGGGCGCCTCGGCCATGGTGAGCGTGGAGGGAGTCGAACTGGTCACCGCCGGATCAATTTTCCGGCCGGTACCAAGTCTGCCGTCGAAACCCGGACGGCCAGCACCACCTCCCAAGTTTGACGGACCATAACTCCCCCAATTCTTAGCCGATTGCTGCGATTCAAATTGCAGCTGGTCCAGCGTGTCCTCTAGTTTCAAAAACATCCATCCATGCATGCAAAAATGCACTGTACAATGATCTGGAGCCATTGCCCTGAAAACTCCAGGGCATGGCACGGGGCAATATGTAACACGAATAAGTCCACTATGTGTGGTCAACGTCGACAACTCATATCACGAGTCACAAATGGTCAGAGGGAGAGACAATGGTTTGAGAAGCATATGTATTGACTAGAAAGGACAAAGAACTTCAATACGTAGTGGCACGGTGTAGCTAATATGCACACCAAACAACCAACCTAGGCATATGTCACTGATCATGACCAGATAATTTCAATATGGGTGGTCAACATTGACCGACCATAGCACGAGTCACAAGCGGTCAGGAGAGGAAACAATGCTATGGGAATATTGGTTCTCAACTACCAAGTAAAATGACCGTCAGTCAGTAGTAGCACGGTGTGGCTACCATACACAATGACCGACCAAAGTAGGCAAATGTACTGCCTTTGACCAAAGAAATCCGCTGTGTGTGGTCAACGTTGACATCTCATAATACGAGTCACAAATGGTCAGAGGGGGAAGCAATGGTTTGGGAACACCGGGTATCAAATAGCAAGCACAAGGGGCTTCAATACACTGTGGCACGGTGTGGAGACCATGCACGATGACCAACCAAAGTAGGCATATGTCACAAACCATGACCAAACAATGCCACTAAGTGTGGTAAACTTTGACAACTCATAACACGAGTCACGAATGGTCAGGGTGGAAGATAATGGTTTGTGAATACTAGTTATCAACTAGCAAGTACAAACACCTTCAATATGTAGTGGCACAATGTGGCTACAATGTACAATGACCAACCAAAGTATGCACATGTCACTAACCATGACCAACATATTTCACTTCATGTGGTCAACGTTGAAAACGCATAACACGATTCACAAATGGTCAGAGGGGGAAACAATGGGTTGTGAACACTAGTTATCAAACAGCAAGTACAAAGACCTTCAACAAGTAGTGGCACAGTATGGCTAGCATGCACAGTGACCAACCAAAGGATGCATATGTCACTAACTACGACCGAATAAGTTCACTATGTGTAGTCAACATTGACAACTCATAACACGGGTCACAAATGATCTGAGGGAGAAACAATGGTATGGGAAGCATATGTATTGAATAAAAAGTACAAAGAACTTCAATACGTAGTAGCACGGTGTGGCTAATATGCACACCAAACAACCAAACTAGGCATATGTCACTGACCATGACCAGAGAATTTCAATAAGGGTGGTCAACGTTGACCAACCATAACACGAGTCACAAACGGTGAGGAAGGAAATAATGCTATGGGAAAATTGGTTCTCACCTACCAAGTACAACGACATGCAGTCAGTAGTAGCACGGTGTTGCTACCATGCACAATGACCGACCAAACTAGGCATATGTACTGCCTTTGACCAAAGAAATCCGCTGCGTGTGGTCAACGTTGACAACTCATAATACGAGTCACAAATGGTCAGAGGGGGAAACAATGGTTTGGGAACACCAATTATCAAAATAGCAAGCACAAGGGGCATCAATACGCTGTGGTACGGTGTGGAGACCATGCACAATGACCAACCAAGGTAGGCATATGTCACTGACCATGACCAAATAATGTCACCAAGTGTGGTAAACTTTGACAACTCATAACACGAGTCACAAATGGTCAGGGTGGAAGATAAAGGTTTGTGAATACTTGTTATCGCCTAGCAAGTAGAAATACGTTCAATATGTAGTGGCACAACGTGGCTTCAATGCACAGTGACCAACCAAAGTATAAAGATGTCACTAACCATGACCAACAAATTTCACTTCATGTGGTCAATGTTGAAAATGCATAACACGAGTCACAAATGGTCAGAGGGGAAAACAATGCGTTGGGAACACTAGTTATCAACTAGCAAGTACAAAGACCTTCAACAAGCAGTGGCACGGTATGGCTAGCGTGCACAGTGACCAACCAAAGGTTGCATACGTCACTGACTACGACCAAATAAGTCCACTATGTGTGGTCAACATTGACAACTCATAACACAAGTCACAAATCGTCAGAGGGAGAGACAATGGTTTGGGAAGCCTATGTATTGACTAGAAAGGACAAAGAACTTCAGTGCGTAGTGGCACGGTGTGGCTAATATGCACACCAAATAACCAAACTAGGCATATGTCACTGATGATGACCAGCGAATTTCAATATGGGTGGTCAACATTGACCAATCATAACACGTGTCACAGACGGTGAGGAGAGAAAACAATGCTATGGGAATATTGGTTCTCAACTACCAAGTACAATGACCTTCAATTTGTAGTAGCACGGTGTGGCTACCATGCACAATGACCGACCAAAGTAGACATATATACTGCCTTTGAGCAAAGAAATCCGCTGTGTGTGGTCAACGTTGACAACTCATAATACGAGTCACAAATGGTCAGAGAGGGAAGCAATGGTTTGGGAACTCCAGGTATCAAATAGCAAGCACAAGGGGCTTCAATACGTTGTGGCACGGTGTGGAGACCATGCACGATGACCAACCAAATTAGGCAAATGTCACAAACCATGACCAAATAATGCCACTAAGTGTGGTAAAATTTGACAGCTCATAACACGAGTCACAAATGGTCAGGGTGGAAGAGAATTGTTTGTGAATACTAGTTATCGACTAGCAAGTACTAACACCTTCAATATGTAGCGGCACAATGTGGCTACAATGCCCAGTGACCAACCAAAGTATGCATATGTCACTAACCATGACCAACAAATTTAACTTCATGTGGTCAACGTTGAAAACGCATAACACGATTCACAAATGGTCAGAGGGGGAAACAATGGGTTGTGAACACTAGTTATCAACCAGCAAGTACAAAGACCTTCAACAAGCAGTGGCACGGTATGGCTAGCGTGCACAGTGACCAACCAAAGGTTGCATACGTCACTGACTACGGCCAAATAAGTCCACTATGTGTGGTCAACATTGACAACTCACAACACAAGTCACAAATCGTCAGAGGGAGAGACAATGGTTTGGGAAGCCTATGTATTGACTAGAAAGGACAAAGAACTTCAGTACGTAGTGGCACGGTGTGGCTAATATGCACACCAAACAACCAAACTAGGCATATGTCACTGATGATGACCAGAGAATTTCAATATGGGTGGTCAACATTGACCAATTATAACACGTGTCACAATCGGTCAGGAGAGGAAACAATGCTTTGGGAATATTGGTTCTCAACTACCAAGTACAATGACCTTCAATTTGTAGTAGCACGGTGTGGCTGCCATGCACAATGACCGAACAAAGTAGACATATATACTGCCTTTGAGCAAAAAATTCCGCTGTGTGTGGTCAACGTTGACAACTCATAATACGAGTAAAAAATGGTCAGAGGGGGAAGCAATGGTTTGGGAACACCAGGTATCAAATAGCAAGCACAAGGGGCTTCAATACGTTGTGGCACGGTGTGGAGACCATGCACGATGACCAACCAAATTAGGCAAATGTCACAAACCATGACCAAATAATGCCACTAAGTGTGGTAAAATTTGACAGCTCATAACACGAGTCACAAATGGTCAGGGTGGAAGATAATTGTTTGTGAATACTAGTTATCGACTAGCAAGTACTAACACCTTCAATATGTACCGGCACAATGTGGCTACAA
Source organism: Penium margaritaceum (assembly GCA_023375785.1). NCBI lineage: Eukaryota > Viridiplantae > Streptophyta > Zygnematophyceae > Desmidiales > Peniaceae > Penium > Penium margaritaceum. Next base: position 45,714 of record SZWC01007561.1, read on the forward strand.
TGCACAGTGACCAACCAAAGTATGCATATGTCACTAACCATGACCAACAAATTTAACTTCATGTGGTCAACGTTGAAAACGCATAACACGATTCACAAATGGTCAGAGGGGGAAACAATGGGTTGTGAACACTAGTTATCAACCAGTAAGTACAAAGACCTTCAACAAGCAGTGGCACGGTATGGCTAGTGTGCACAGTGACCAACCAAAGGATGCATACGTCACTGACTAAGACCGAATAAGTCCACTATGTGTGATCAACATTGACAGCTCATAACACGAGTCACAAATGGTCAGAGGGGGAGAAAATGGTTTGGGATGCCTATGTATTGAATAGAAAGGACAAAGAACTTCAATACGTATTGGCACGGTGTGGTTAGTATGCACACGAAACAACCAAACTAGGCATATGTCACTGATCATGACCAGAGATTTTCAATACTGGTGGTCAATATTGACCAACCATAACACGAGTCACAAATGGTCAGGAGAGGAAACAATGCTTTGGGAATATTGGTTCTCAACTACCAAGTACAACGACCGTCAATCAGTAGTAGTACGGTGTGGCTACCATGCACAATGACCGACCAAAGTAGGCATATATACTGCCTTTGAGCAAAGAAATCCGTTGTGTTGGGTCAATGTTGACAACTCATAATACGAGTCACAAATGGTCAGAGGGGGAAACAATGGTTTGGGAACACCAGGTATCAAATAGCAAGCACAAGGGGCTTCAATACATTGTGGCACAATGTGGAGACCATGCACGATGACCAGCCAAAGTAGGCATATGTCACTAACCATGACCAAATAATGTCACTAAGTGTGGTAAACTTTGACAACTCATAACACAACTCACAAATGGTTAGGGTGGAAGATAATGGTTTGTGGATACTAGTTATGGACTAGCAAGTACAAATACATTCAATATGTAGTGGCACAATGTGGCTTCAATGCACAGTGACCATCCAAAGTATGCATATGTTACTGACCATGACGGAAAAGTTTCACTTCATGTGGTCAATGTTGACAACTCACAACACGAGTCACAGATATTTAGAGGGGGTAGCAATGGTTTGGGAACACTAGCTATGAACTAGAAAGCACATAGACCTTCGATACGTAGTGAAACGGTGTGGTAACCATGTACAGTGACAAACCAAAGTAGGCATATGTCACCAACCATGACCAAACGGATTTCGCAGTGTGTGGTCAACGTTGAAAACTTATAACACGAGTCACAAATGGTCAGAGGGGAAAACAATGGTCTGGGAATATCAGATCTCAACTAGCAAGTACAGCAACCTTCAATCATTATAAGCACGGTGTGGCTACCATGCACAATGACCGACCAAAGTAGGCACATGTACTGCCTTTGACCAAAGAAATCCGCTGTGTGTGGTCAATGTTGACAACTCATAATAGGAGTCACACATGGTCAGAGGGGGAGACAATGGTTTGGGTACACCAGGTATCAACTAGCAAGCACGAGGACTTTCAATAAGCTGTGCCACAGTGTGGATACCATGCACGATGTCCAACCAAAGTAGGCACATGTACTGCCTTTGACCAAAGAAATCCGCTGTGTGTGGTCAATGTTGACAACTCATAATAGGAGTCACAAATGGTCAGAGGGGGAGACAATGGTTTGGGAACACCAGGTATCAACTAGCAAGCACAAGGACTTTCAATAAGCTGTGCCACAGTGTGGATACCATGCACGATGTCCAACCAAAGTAGGCATATGTCACTGACCATGACCAAATAATGTCACTAAGTGTTGTAAACTTTGAGAACTCATAACACGAGTCACAAATGGTCAGGGTGCAATATAATGGTTTGTGAATACTAGTTATTGACTAGCAAGTACAAATACCTTCAATGTGTAGTGGCACCGTGTGGCTACAATGCACAGTGACCAACCAAAGTATGCACATGTCACTGACCATGACCAACAAATTTCACTTCATGTGGTCAACATTGACAACTCACAACACGAGATGCTGATAGTCAGAGGGGGGTAACAATGGTTTGGAAACACTAACTATCAACTAGAAAGCACAAAGACCTTCAATACATAGTGACACGGTGTGGTAACCACTGACAATGACAAACCAAACCAGGCATATGTCACTAACAATGTCCAAAGAACTTCAATATGGGTGGTCAACGTTCACAACCCATAACATGAGTCACAAATGGTCAGAGGGGAAGCAATGGTTTCAAAACGCTATGTATCTTCTAGGAAGTACAAATATCTTTCGTGTGTATTTTCACGGTGTGGCTACCGTGCACAATGACCTATCCAAGTAGGCATACATCACTGCTCGTGACCAAAGAAGTTTAGTGTGTGTGGTCAACGTTCACAACTCATAATACAAGTACAAAATGGGCAGAGGGAGAAACACTGGTTTTGGAATACGTGGTATTGACTAGCAAGTAAAAAGACCTTCGATAAGTGGTGGCACGGTGTGACTACCATGCACAATGACCAACCGAAGTATTATTGTGTCACTAAATATCATCAAAAGAGTTTCACTGTGTGTTGTCAACTTTCCTTCATACGGCTGGTCAATCAGAGCAATGGTTGATAGGTTATTCAAGCTTGAAGTTGCAAAATCTGAAATTCCGTCTGCATCAATTCTTTATGAATAAATTAACTTTGTTATCATTCATAATTTTGAAAACTACCCTCTAATCTTACACCCCCTCCTTTAATGCCCTTTACACATAGGAACCCTTATAATGTCATTTGGACATCATATGAACACCGTGTGAGTTGGCTTAGTGCTTATAGAGTTAGATTCTGGAGCAGTAGGTCCTACGTTTGAATCCTCGTACGCGCAATATAGAATAGGCTCGCGACCTGGGGGAGGGGGGGACGGCCGTGTTGTGACACCTCAACTCTACCTTCGAGCCTAAGCCGTGGGGGGATGGGAGGGGTGTCATAATGCGGTCGCAAATCTGTCCTCCAGGTCGTCCACGGAACATCCCTCTAGGGGGGTGAGAGGGAGTATTCCAGTTAAGGCACCTACGCGTAACAAATCAACAAAAACCGACCTGGTGTCAAAGGGAGAAACCTTTTGCTATTTATTGACTAGCAAGTGCAAATAATTTCAACAAGTAGTGGAACAGTGTGGCTACCATGCACAATGACCAACCAGATTAGGCATGTGCTACTTAACATAACCAAATAATTTTACTATGTGTGGTCAAAGTTGGCAACCCGTAATATGGGTCACGAATTGTTGGAGGGGGAAACAATGGGTTGGGAAAAGTAGATGCCAACTACCAAGTACAACTACCTTCAGTCAGAAGTAGCACGGTGTGGCTACCATGCACAATGACCGACCAAACTAGGCATATGTACTGAAATTGACCAAAAAAATCTGCTGTGTGTGGTCAACGTTGACAACTCATAATACGAGTCACAAATGGTCAGAGGGGGAAACAATGGTTTGGGAACACCAGGTATCAAATAGCAAGCACAATGGGCATCAATACGCTGTGGCACGGTGTGGAGACCATGCACGATGACCAACCAAAGTGTGGTAAACTTTGACAACTCATAACACGAGTCACAAATGGGCAGGGTGGAAGATAATGGTTTGTGAATACTAGTTATTGGCTAGCAAGTACAAATACCTTCAATATGTAGTGGCACAATGTGGCTTCAATGCACAGTGACCAACCAAAGTATGCAGATAGCACTAACCTTGACCAACAAATTTCACTTCATGTGGTCAACGTTGAAAACGCATAACACGAGTCACAAATGGTCAGAGGGGAAAACAATGCATTGGGAACACTAGTTATCAACTAGCAAGTACAAAGACCTTCAACAAGCAGTGGCACGGTATGGCTAGCGTGCACAGTGGCCAACCAAAGGATGCATACGTCACTGACTACGACCGAATAAGTCCACTATGTGTGGTCAACATTGACAACTCATAACACGAGTCACATATGGTCAGATGGAGAGACAATGCTTTGGGAAGCCTATGTATTGACTAGAAAGGACAAAGAACTTCAATACGTAGTGTCACGGTGTGGCAAATATGCACACCAAACAACCAAACAAGGCATACGTCACTGATCATGACCAGAGAATTTCAATATGGGTGGTCAACATTGACCAAACATAACACGAGTCACAAACGGTCAGGAGAGGAAACAATGCTATGGGAATATTGGTTCTCAACTACCAAGTATAATGACCGTCAATCAGTAGTAGCACGGTGTGGCTACCATGCACAATGACCGACCAAATTAGACATGTATACTGCCTCTGAGCAAAGAAATCCCCTGTGTGTGGTCAACGTTGACAACTCATAATACGAGTCACAAATGGTCAGAGGGGGAAGCAATGGTTTGGGAACACCAGGTATCAAACAGCAAGCACAAGGGGCTTCAATACGTTGTGGCCAATGTGGAGACCATGCACGATGACCAAGCAAAGTAGGCATATGTCACAAACCATGACCAAATAATGCCACTAAGTGTGGTAAACATTGACAACTCAAAACACGAGTCACGAATGGTCAGGGTGGAAGACAATGGTTTGTGAATACTAGTTATCAACTAGCAAGTAGAAACACCTTCAATATGTAGTGGCACAATGTGGCTACAATGCACTGTGACCAACCAAAGTATGCATATGTCACTAACCATGACCAACAAATTTCACTTCATGTGGTCAATGTTGAAAACGCATAACACGATTCACAAATGGTCAAAGGGGGAAACAATGGGTTGTGAACACTAGATATCAACTTGCAAGTACAAAGACCTTCAACAAGCAGTGGCACGGTATGGCTAGCATGCACAGTGACCAACCAAAGGAGGCATACGTGACTGACTACGACCAAAGAAGTCCACCATGTGTGGACAACATTGACAACTCATAACACGAGTCACAAATAGTGAGAGGGAGAGACAATGGTTTGGGAAGCCTATGTATTGACTAGAAAGGAAAAAGAGCTCCAATACGTAGTGGCACGGTGTGGCTAATATGCACACGAAACAACCAAACTAGGCATATGTCACTGGTCATGACCAGAGACTTTCAATATGGGTGGTCAACATTGACCAACCATAACAGGAGTCACAAACGGTCAGGAGAGGAAACAATGCTATGGGAATATTGGTTCTCAACTACCAAGTACAACGACCGTCAATCAGTAGTAGCACGGTGTGGCTACCATGCACAATGAACGACCAAAGTAGGCATATCTACTGCCTTTGAGCAAAGAAATCCGTTGTATGTGGTCAACGTTGACAACTCATAATACGAGTCACAAACGGTCAGAGGGGGAAGCAATGGTTTGGGAACACCAGGTATCAAATAGCAAGCACAATGGGCATCAATACGCTGTGGCACGGTGTGGAGACCATGCACGATGACCAACCAAAGTAAGCATATGTCAATGACCATGCAAAAAATATGTCACCAGGTGTGGTAAACTTTGACAACTCATAACACGAGTCACAAATGGTCAGGGTGGAAGATAATGGTTTGTGAATACTAGTTATCGACTAGCAAGTACAAATACCTTCAATATGTAGTGGCAGAATGTGGCTTCAATGCACAGTGACCAACCAAAGTATGCAGATGTCACTAACCATGACCAACAAATTTCACTTCATGTGGTGAACATTGAAAACGCATAATACGAGTCACAAATGGTCAGAGGGGAAAACAATGAGTTGGGAACACTAGTTATCAACTAGCAAGTACAAATACCTTCAACAAGCAGTAGCACGGTATGGCTAGCGTGCACGATGACCAACCAAATGATGCATACGTCACTGACTACGACTGAATAAGTCCACTTTGTGTGATCAACATTGACAACTCATAACACGAGTGACAAATGGTCAGAGGGAGAGAAAATTGTTTGGGAAGCCTATGTATTGACTAGAAAGGACAAAGAACTTCAATACGTAGTGGCACGGTGTGGCTAATATGCACATGAAACAACCAAACTAGGCATATGTCACTGATCATGACCAGAGACTTTCAATATGGGTGGTCAACATTGACCAACCATAACACGAGTCACAAACGGTCAGGAGAGGAAACAATGCTGTGGGAATATTGGTTCTCAACTACCAAGTACAACGACCGTCAATCAGTAGTAGACGGTGTGGCTACCAGGCACAATGACCGACAAAAGTAAGCATATCTACTGCCTTTGAGCAATGAAATCCGTTGTGTGTGGTCAACGTTGACAACTCATAATACGAGTCGCAAATGGTCAGAAGGGGAAGCAATGGTTTGGGAACGCCAGGTATCAAATAGCAAGCACAAGGGGCTTCAATACGTTGTGGCACGGTGTGGAGACCATGCACGATGACCAACCAAAGTAGGCATATGTCACTGACCATGACCAAAAAATGTGACTAAGTGTGGTAAACTTTGACAACTCATAACACGAGTCACAAATGGCCAGGGTGGAAGATAATGGTTTGTGAATACTAGTTATTGAATAGCAAGTACAAACACCTTCAATATGTAGTGGCACAATGTGGCTACAATGCACAGTGACCAACCAAAGTATACATATGTCACTAACCATGACCAGAAAATTTCAATTCATGTGGTCAACGTTGAAAACGCATAACACGAGTCACACATGGTCAGAGGGGAAAATAATGGGTTGGGAACACTAGTTATAAACTAGCAAGTACAAAGACCTTCAACAAGGAGTGGCACGGTATGGCTAGCGTGCATAGTGACCAACCCAGGGATGCATACGTCACTGACTACGACCGAATAAGTCCACTACGTGTGGTCAACATTGACATCTCATAACACGAGTCACAAATGGTCAGAGGGAGAGACAATGGTTTGGGAAGCCTATGTATTGACTAGAAAGGACCAATAACTTCAATACGTAGTGGCACGGTGTGGCTAATATGCACACCAACCAACCAAACTAGGCATGTGTCACTGATCATGACCAGAGAATTTCAATGTGGGTGGTCAACGTTGACCAACCATAACACGAGTCACAAACGGTCAGGAGAGGAAACAGTGTTATGGGAATATCGTTTCTTAACTACCAAGTACAACGACCTTCAGTCAGTAGTAGCACGGTGTAGCTACCATGCACAATGACCGGCCAAAGTAGGCATATGTACTGCCTTTGACCAAAGAAATCCGATGTGTGTGGTCAACGTTGACAACATATAATACGAGTCACAAATGGTCAGAGGGGGAAACAATGGTTTGGGAACACCAGGTATCAAATAGCAAGCACAAGGGGCTTCAATACATTGTGGCACGGTGTGGAGACCATGCACGATGACCAGCCAAAGTAGGCATATGTCACTAATCATGACCAAATAATGTCACTAAGTGTGGTAAACTTTGACAGCTCATAACACAACTCACAAATGGTCAGGGTGGAAGATGATGGTTTGTGGATTCTAGTTGTCGACTAGCAAGTACAAATACCTTCAATATGTAGTGGCACAATGTGGCTTCAATGCACAGTGACCATCCAAAGTATGCATATGTCACTGACCATGACGGAAAATTTTCACTTCATGTGGTCAATGTTGACAACTCACAACACGAGTCACATATATTCAGAGGGAGTAGCAATGGTTTAGGAACA
>SZWC01007561.1:58172-73600 GCA_023375785.1 Penium margaritaceum
ATACTAGTTATCGACTAGCAAGTACAAATACCTTCAATATGTAGTGGCACAATGTGGCTTCAATGCACAGTGACCATCCAAAGTATGCATATGTCACTGACCATGACGGAAAATTTTCACTTCATGTGGTCAATGTTGACAACTCACAACACGAGTCACATATATTCAGAGGGAGTAGCAATGGTTTAGGAACACTAGCTATCAACTAGAAAGCACATAGACCTTCAATACGTAGTGAAACGGCATGGTAACCATGTACAGTGACAAACCAAAGTAGGCATATGTCACTAACCATGACCAGACGGATTTCACAGTGTGTGGTCAACGTTGAAAACTCATAACATGAATCTCAAACGGTCAGAGGGGGGGACCATGGGTTGGGAACACTAGTTGTTAACTAGCAAGTAGAAATATTTTCAACAAGTAGTGGCACTGTGTGGCTAGCATGCACAGTGACCAACCAAAGGATGCATGTGTCACAGACTATGACCGAAGAAGTCCACTGTGTACGGTCAACATTGACAACTCATAACACGAGTCACAAATGGTCAGAGGGAGAGACAATGGTTTGGAAACCCTATATATTGACTGGAAACAACAAAGAACTTCAATACGTAGTGGCACGTTGTGGCTACTATGCATACCAAACAACCAAAACCAGGCATATGTCACTGACCATGACCAGAGATTTTCAATATGGGTGATCAACATTCACCAACTACAACACAAGTCACAAATGGTCAGAGGGGGAAACAATGGTCTGGGAATATCAGTTCTCAAGTAGCAAGTACAGCGACGTTCAATCATTATAAGCACGGTGTGGCTACCATGCACAATGACCGACCAAAGTATGCACATGTACTGTCTTTGACCAAAGAAATCTGCTGTGTGTGGTCAATGTTGACAACTCATAATAGGAGTCACAAATGGTCTGATGGGGAGACAATGGTTTCGGAACACCAGGTATCAAGTAGCAAGCACAAGGACCTTCAATAAGCTGTGCCACGGTGTGGATAGCATGCACGATGTCCAACCAAAGTAGGCATATTTCACTGACCATGACCAAATAATCTCACTAAGTATGGTAAACTTTGACAACTCATAACACGAGTCACAAATGGTCAGGGTGGAAGATAATGGTTTGTGAATACTAGTTATCGAATAGCAAGTACAAACACATTCAATATGTAGTGGCACAGTGTGGCTTCAATGCACATTGACCAACCAAATTATGCATGTCACTAACCATGACCAACAAATTTCACTTCATGTGGTCAACGTTGAAAACGCATAACACGAGTCACATATGGTTAGAGGGGAAAACAATGGGTTGGGAACACTAGTTATCAACTAGCAAGTACAAAGACCCTCAACAAGCAGTGGCATGGTATGGATAGCGTGCACAGTGAACAGCCCAAGGATGCATACGTCACTGACTACGACCGAATAAGTCCACTATGTGTGGTCAACATTGACAACTCATAATACGAGTCACAAATGGTCAGAGGGAGAGACAATGGTTTGGGAAGCCTTCGTATTGACTAGAAAGGACAAAGAACTTCAATACGTAGTGGCACGGTGTGGCTAATATGCACACCAAACAACCAAACTAGGCATATGTCACTGATCATGACCAGAGAATTTCAACATGGGTGGTCAACATTGACCAACGACAACACGAGTCACAAACGGTCAGGAGAGAAAACAATGCTATGGGAATATTGGTTCTCAACTTCCAAGTACAATGACCATCAATCAGTAGTAGCACGGTGTGCCTACCATGTACAATGACCGACCAAAGTAGGCATATGTCATGCCTTTGACCAAATAAATCCGCTGTGTGTGGTCAACGTTGACAACTCAGAATACCAGTCACAAATGGCCAGAGGGGGAAACAATGGTTTGCAAACACCAGGTATAAAATAGCAAGCACAAGGGGCTTCAATGCGTTGTGGCACGGTGTGGAGACCATGCACGATGACCAGCCAAAATAGGCATATGTCACTGACCATGACCAAATAATGCCACTAAGTGTGGTAAACTTTGACAACTCATAACACGAGTCACAAATGGTCAGGGTGGAAGATAATAGGTTGTGAATACTAGTTATCGACTAGCAAGTACAAACACCCTCAATATGTAGTGGCACAGTGTGGCTTCAATGCACAGTGACCAACCAAATTATGCATATGTCACTAACCATGACCAACAAATTTCACTTCATGTGGTCAACGTTGAAAACGCATAACACGAGTCACAAATGGTCAGAGGGGAAAACAATGGGTTGGAAACACTAATTATCAACTAGCAAGTACAAAGACCTTCAACAAGTAGTGGGACAGTATGGCTAGCGTGCACAGTGACCAGTCCAAGGATGCATACGTCACTGACTACGACCGAATGAGTCCACTATGTGTGGTCAACATTGACAACTCATAACACGAGTCACAAATGGTCAGAGGGAGAGATAATGGTTTGGGAAGCCTATGTATTGACCAGAAAGGACAAAGAACTTCAATACGTAGTGGCACGGTGTGGCTAATGTGCACACCAAACCAAACTAGGCATATGTCACTGGTCATGACCAGAGAATTTCAATATGGGTGGTCAACATTGACGAACCATAACAAAACTCACTAACGGTCAGGAGAGGAAACAATGATATTGGAATATCGGTTCTCAACTACCAAGTACAATGACTTTCAGTCAGTAGTAGCACGGTGTGGCTACCATGCACAATGACCGACNCTTCAATACGCTGTGTACGGTGTGCAGACCATGCACGGTGACCAACCAAAGTAGGCATATGTCACTGACCATGACCAAATAATGACACCAAGTATGGTAAACTTTGACAACTCATAACACGAGTCACAAATGGTCAGGGTGGCAGATAATGGTTTGTGAATACTAGTTATCGACTAGCAAGTACAAATACCTTCAGTATGTAGTGGCACAACGTGGCTTCAATGCACAGTGACCAACCTTAGTATGCATATGTCACTAACCATGACTAACAAATTTCTCTTCATGTGGTCAACGTTGAAAACGCATAATACGAGTCACAAATGGTCAGAGGGGAAAACAATGCGTTGGGAACACTAGTTATCAACTAGCAAGTACAAAGACCTTCAACAAGCAGTGGCACGATATGGCTAGCGTGCACAGTGACCAACCAAAGGATGCATACGTCTCTGACTACGACCGAATAAGTCCACTATGTGTGGTCAACATTAACAACTCATAGCACGAGTCACAAATGGTCAGAGGAAGAGACAATGGTTTGGGAAGCCTATGTATTGACAAGAAAGGACGAAGAACTTCAATACGTAGCGACACGGTGTGGCTGATATGTACACCAAACAACCAAACTAGGTACATGCCACTGATCATGACCAGCGAATTTCAATATGGGTGGTCAACATTGACCAATCATAACATGAGTCACAAACGGTCAGGAGAGGAAACAATGCTATGGGAATATTGGTTCTCAACTACCAGGTACAATGACCATCAATCAGTAGTAGCACGGTGTGGCCACCATGCACAATGACCGACCAAAGTAGGCATATGTACTGCCTTTGACCAAAGAAATCCGCTGTGTGTGGTCAACGTTGACAATTCAGAATACCAGTCACAAATGGTCAGAGGGGGAAACAATGGTTTGCAAACACCAGGTATAAAATAGCAAGCACAAGGGGCTTCAATGCGTTGTGGCACGGTGTGGAGACCATGCACGATGACTAGCCAAACTAGGCATATGTCACTGACCATGACCAAATAATGCCACTAAGTGTGGTAAACTTTGACAACTCATTACACGAGTCACAAATGGTCAGGGTGGAAGATAATGGTTTGTGAATACTAGTTATCGACTAGCAAGTACAAATACCTTCAATATGTAGTGGCACAGTGTGGCTTCAATACACAGTGACCAACCAAATTATGCATGTCACTAACCATGACCAACAAGTTTCACTTCATGTGGTCAACGTTGAAAACGCATAACACAAGTCACAAATGTACAGAGGGGAAAACAATGGGTTGGGAACACTAGTTATCAACTAGCAAGTACAAAGACCTTCAACAAGCAGTGGCACGGTATGGCTAGCATGCACAGTGACCAACCAAAGGATGCATACGTCACAGACTACGGCCGAATAAGTCCACTATGTGTGGTCAACATTGACAACTCATAACACGAGTCACAAATGGTCAGAGGGAGAGACAATGGTTTGGGAATCCTATGTATTGACTAGAAAGGACAAAGAACTTCAATACGTAGTGGCACGATGTGGCTAATATGCACACCAAACAACCAAACTAGGCATATGTCACTGATCATGACGAGAGAATTTCAATATGGGTGGTCAACATTGACCAACCATAACACGAGTCACAAACGGTCAGGAGAGGAAACAATGCTATGGGAATATCGGCTCTCAACTAAGTACAACGACCTTCAGTCATTAGTAGCACGGTGTGGCTACCATGCACAATGACCGGCCAAAGTAGGCATATGTACTGCCTTTTACCAAATAAATCCCGCTGTGTGTGGTCAACGTTGACAACTCATAATACGAGTCACAGATGGTAAGAGGGGGAATCAATGGTTTGGGAACACCAGGCATGAAATAGAAAGCACAAGGGGCTTTAATACATTGTGGCACGGTGTGGAGACCATGCACGACGACCAGCCAAAGTAGGCATATGTCACTAACCATGACAAAATAATGTCACTAAGTGTGGTAATCTTTGACAACTCATAACACGACTCACAAATGGTCATGGTGGAAGATAATAGTTTGTGGATACTAGTTATCGACTACCAAGTACAAATACTTCCAATATGTAGTGGCACAGTGTGGCTTCAATGCACAGTGACCAACCAAAGTATGCATATGTCACTGACCATGACAAAATAATTTCACTTCATGTGGTCAATGTTGACAACTCACAACACGAGTCACAGATATTTAGAGGGGGTAGTAACGTTTTGGGAACACTAGCTATCAAATAGAAAGCACTTAGACCTTTGATACGTAGTGAAACGGCGTGGTAACCATGTACAGTGACAAACCAAAGTAGGCATATGTCACTAACCATGACCAAACAGATTTCACAGTGTGTGGTCAACGTTGAAAACTCATAACATGAGTCACAAATGGTCAGAGGGGGAACCATGGGTTGAGAACACTAGTTATTAACTAGCAAGTAGAAAGATTTTAAACAAGTAGTGGCACGGTGTGGCTAGCATGCACAGTGACGAACCAAAGGATGCATGTGTCACAAACTATGACCGAAGAAGTCCACTATGGACGGTCAACATTGACAACTCATAACACGAGTCACAAATGGTCAGAGGGAGACACAATGGTTTGGGAACCCTATATATCGACTGGAAACGACAAAGAACTTCATTAGTAGGGGCACGTTGTGGCTACTATGCACACCAAACAACCAAACCATGCATATGTCACTGACCATTACCAGAGTTTTTCAATATGGGTGGTCAGCATTCACCAACCACAACATGAGTCACAAACGGTCAGAGGGGGAAACAATGGTCTGGGAATATCAGTTCTCAACTGGCAGTACAGCGACCTTCAATCATTATAAGCACGGTGTGGCTACCATGCACAATGACTGACCAAAGTAGGCACATGTACTGCCTTTGACCAAAGAAATCTGCTGTGTGTCGTCAATGTTGACAACTCATAATGGGAGTCACAAATGGTCAGAGGGGGAGACAATGGTTTGGGAGCACCAGGTATCAACTAGCAAGCACAAGGACCTTCAATAAGCTGTGCCACGGTGTGGATACCATGCACGATGTCCAACCAAAATAGGCATATGTCACTCACCATGACCAAATAATGTCACTAATTGTTGTAAACTTTGACAACTCATAACACGAGTCACAAATGGTCAGGGTGCAAGATAATGGTTTGTGAATAATAGTTATCGACTAGCAAATACGAATACCTTCAATATGTAGTGGCACCGTGTGGCTACAATGCATAGTGACCGACCAAAGTATGCACATGTCACTGACCATGACCAACAAATTTCACTTCATGTGGTCAACGTCGACAACTCACAACACGAGTTACTCATAGTCAGAGGGGGGTAACAATGGTTTGGAAACATTAGCTAGCAACTAGAAAGCACAAAGACCTTCAATACATAGTGACACGGCGTGGTAACCATTGACAGTGACAAACCAAACTAGGCATATGTCACTTACCATTACCAAAGAATTTGAATATGGGTGGTCAGCGTTGAAAACACATAACACGAGTCACAAATGGGCAGGGAGGAAAACAATGCGTTGGGAACACTAGTTATCAACTAGCAAGTACAAAGACCGTCAACAAGTAGTGGCACGTTATGGCTGGCGTGCACAGTGACCAACCCAAGGATGCATAGGTCACTGACTACGACCGACTAAGTCCATTATGTGTGGTCAACATTGACAACTCATAACACGAGTCACAAATGGTCAGAGGGAGAGACAATGGTTTGGGAAGCCTATGTATTGACTAGAAAGGACAAAGAACTTCAATACGTAGTGGCACGGTGTGGCTAATATGCACACCAAACAACCAAACTAGGCATATGTCACTGATCATGACCAGATAATTTCAATATGCGTGGTCAATATTGACCAACCATAACACGAGTCACAAACGGTCAGGAGAGGAAACAATGCTATGGGAATATTGGTTCTCAACTACCAAGTACAATGACCGTCAATCAGTAATAGCACGGTGTGGCTACCATGCACACTGACGGACCAACAAAGGCATATGTACTGCCTTTGACCAAAGAAATCCGCTGTGTGTGGTCAACGTTGACAACTCATAATACGAGTCACAAATGGTCAGAGGGGGGAGCAATGGTTTGGGAACACCATGTATCAAATAGCAAGCACAAGGGGTTTCAATACGTTGTGGCACGGTGTGGAGACCATGCACAATGACCAACCAAAGTAGGCATATGTCACTGACCATGACCAAATAATGTCACTAAGTGTGGTAAACTTTGACAACTCATAACACAACTCACAAATGGTCAGGGTGGAACATGAATGGTTTGTGAATACTATTTATCGACTAACAAGTACAAATACCTTCAATATGTAGTGGCACAATGTGGCTTCAATGCACAGTGACCAACCAAATTATGCATATGTCACTAACCATGACCAACAAATTTCACTTCATGTGGTCAACGTTGAAAACGCATAACACGAGTCACAAATGGTCAGAGGGGAAAACAATGGGTTGGGAATACTAGTTATCAACTAGCAAGTACAAATACCTTCAACAAGCAGTGGCACGGTATGGCTAGCGTGCACAGTGACCAACCCAAGGATGCATACGTCACTGACTACGACCGAATCAGTCCACTATGTGTGGTCATTATTGACAACTCATAACACCATTTACAAATGGTCAGAGGGAGAAACAATGGTTTGGGAAGCCTATGTATTGACTAGAAAGGACAAATAACTTCAATACGTAGTGGCACGGTGTGGCTAATATGCACACCAAACAACCAAACTAGGCATATGTCACTGATCATGACCAGAGATTTTCAATATGGGTGGTCAACGTCGACCAACCATAACACGAGTCACAAACGGTCAGGAGAGGAAACAATTCTATGGGAATATCAGTCAGTAGTAGCACAGCGTGGCTACCATGTACAATGACCGGCAAAAGTAGGCATATGTACTGCCTTTGACCAAAGAAATTAACGTTGACAGCTCATAATACGAGTCAAAAATGGTCAGAGGGGGAAACAATGGTTTGGGAACACCAGGCATCAAATAGAAAGCACAAGGGGCTTCAATACATTGTGGCACGGTGTGGAGACCATGCACAATGACCAGCCAAAGTAGGGATATGTCACCAACCATGACCAAATAATGTCACTAAGTGTGGTAAACTTTGACAACTCATAACACGACTCACAAATGGTCAGGGTGGAAGATAATGGTTTGTGGATACTAGTTATCAACTAGCAAGTACAAATACCCTCAATATGAAGTGGCACAATGTGGCTTCAATGCACAGTGACCAACCAAACTATGCATATGTCACTGACCACGACAAAATAATTTCACTTCATGTGGTCAACGTTGACAACTCACAACATGAGTCACCAATATTCAGAGGGGGTAGCAATGGTTTGGGAACACTAGCTATCAACTATAAAGCACATTGACCTTCGATACATAGTGAAACGGCGTGGTAACCATGTACAGTGACAAACCAAAGTAGGCATATATCACCAACCATGACCAAACGGATTTCATAGTGTGTGGTCAACGTTGAAAACTCATTACATGAGTCACAAATGGTCAGAGGGGGGAACCATGGGTTGGGAACACTAGTTATTAACTGGCAACTATAAATACTTTCAACAAGTCGTGGCACGGTGTGGCTGGCATGCACACTGACCAACCAAATAATGCATGTGTCACAGACTATGATCGAAGAAGTCCACTATGTACGGTCAACATTGACAACTCATAACACGACTAACAAATGGTCAGAGGGAGAGATAATGGTTTGGGAACCCTATATATGGACTGGAAACGACAAATAACTTCAATACGTAGTGGCACGTTGTGGCTACTATGCACACCAAACAACCAAACGAGGCATATGTCACTCACCATGACCGGCGATTTTCAATATGGGTGGTCAACATTCACCAACCACAACACGAGTCACAAACGGTCAGAGGGGGAAATAATGGTCTGGGAATATCAGTTATCAACTGGAAGTACAGCGACCTTCAATCATTATAAGCACGGTGTGGCTACCATGCACAATGACCGACCAAAGTAGGCACATGTACTGTCTTTGACCAACGAAATCTGCTGTGTGTGGTCTATGTTGACAACTCATAATAATTGTCACAAATGGTCAGAGGGGAAGACAATGGGTTGGGAACACCAGGTATCAACTAGCAAGCACAAGGACATTCAATAAGCAGTGCCACGGTATGGATACCATGCACGATGTCCACCCAAAGCAGGCATATGTCACTGACCATTACCAAATAATGTCACTAAGTGTTGTAAAACTTTGACAACTCATAACACGAGTCACAGATGGTCAGGGTGCAAGATAATGGTTTGTGGATACTATATATCAACTAGCAAGTACAAATACCTTCAATATGTAGTGGCACCGTGTGGCTACAATGCACAGTGACCAACCAAAGTATGCACATGTCACTGACCATGACCAACAAATTTCACTTGATGTGGTCAACGTTGACAGCTCACAACACGAGTTACTGATAGTCAGAGGGGGGTAACAATGGTTTGGAAACACTAGCTATCAACTAGAAAGCACAAAGACCTTCAATACATAGTGACACGGCGTGGTAACCACTGACAGTGACAAACCAAACTAGGCATATGTCACTAACCATGACCAAAGAATTCCAATATGGGTGGTCAACGTTGAAAACGCATAACACGAGTCACAAGTGGTTAGGGGTGAAAACAATGCGTTGGGAACACTAGTTATCAACTAGCAAGTACAAAGACCTTTAACAAGCAGTGGCACGGTATGGCTGGCGTGCACAGTGACCAACCCAATGATGCATATGTCACTGACTACGACCGAATAAGTCCACTATGTGTGGTCAACATTGACAACTCATAACACGAGTCACAAATGGTCAGAGGGAGAGACAACGGTTTGGGAAGCCTATGTATTGACTAGAAAGGACAAAGAACTTCAATACACAGTGGCTAATATGCACACCAAACAAGCAAACTAGGCATATGTCACTGATCATGACCAAAGAATTTCAATATGGGTGGTCAACATTGACCAACCATAACGACCATCAATCAGTAGTAGCACGGTGTGGCTACCATGCACAATGACAGACCAAAGTATGCATATATACTGCCTTTGAGCAAAGAAATCCGCTGTGCGTGGTCAACGTTGACAACTCATAATACAATTCACAAATGGTCAGAGGGGGAAGCAATGCGTTGGCAACACCAGGTATCAAAGAGCAAGCACAAAGGCTTCAATACGTTGTGGCACGGTGTGGAGACCATGCACGATGACCAACCAAAGTAGGCATATGTCACTGACCATGACCAAATAATGTCACTAAGTGTGGTAAACTTTGACAACTCATAACACGAGTCACAGATGGTCTGGGTTGAAGATAATGGTTTGTGAATACTAGTTATCGACTAGCAAGTACAAATACCTTCAATATGTAGTGGCACAGTGTGGCTTCAATGCACAGTGACCAACCAAATTATGCATATGTCACTAACCATGACCAACAAATTTCACTTCATGTGGTTAACGTTCAAAACGCATAACACGAGTCACAAATGGTCAGAGGGGAAAACAATGCGTTGGGAACACTAGTTATCAACTAGCAAGTACAAAGACCTTCAACAAGCAGTGGCACAGTATGGCTAGCGTGCACAGTGACCAGCCTAAGGATGCATACGTCACTGACTACGGCCGAATAAGTCCACTATGTGTGGTCAACATTGACAACTCATAACACGAGTCACACATGGTCAAAGGGAGAGACAATGGTTTGGGAAGCCTATGTATTGACTAGAAAGGAAAAAGAACTTTAATACGTAGTGGCACGGTATGGCTAATGTGCACACCAAATAACCAAACTAGGCATATGTCACTGATCATGACTAGAGAATCTCAATATGGGTGGTCAACGTTGACCAACCTGGACACGACTCACAAACGGTCAGGAGAGGAAACAATGATATGGGAATATCGGTTCTCAACTACGAAGTACAACGACCTTTAGTCAGTAGTAGCACAATGTGGCTATCATGCACAATGACGGACCAAACTACGCATATGTACTGCTTTTGCCCAAAGAAATCCGCTGTGTGTGGTCAACGTTGATAACTCATAATACGAGTCACAAATGGTCAAAGGGGGAAACAGTGGTTTGGGAACACCGAGTATCAAATAGCAAGCACAAGGGGCTTCAATACGCTGTGGCACTGTGTGGAGACCATGCACGATGACCAACCAAAGTAGGCATATGTCACTGACCATGACGCAATAATGTCACCAAGTATGGTAAACTTTGACAACTCATAACACGAGTCACAAATGGTCGGGGTGGCAGATAATGGTTTGTGAATACTAGTTATTGACTAGCAAGTACAAATACCTTCAATATGTAGTTGCACAATGTGGCTTCAATGCACAGTGACCAACCAAAGTATGCACATGTCACTAACCATGACTAACAAATTTCACTTCATGTGGTCAACGTATAAAATGCATAACACGAGTCACAAATGGTCAGAGTGGAAAACAATGCGTTGGGAACACTAGTTATCAAATAGCAAGTACAAAGACCTTCAACAAGCAGTGGCACGGTATGGCTAGCGTGCACAGTGACCAACCAAAGGATGCATACGTCACTGACTACGACCGAATAAGTCCACTATGTGTGGTCAACATTGACCAACCATAACACGAGTCACAAATGGTCAGAGTGGAAAACAATGCGTTGGGAACACTAGTTATCAAATAGCAAGTACAAAGACCTTCAACAAGCAGTGGCACGGTATGGCTAGCGTGCACAGTGACCAACCAAAGGATGCATACGTCACTGACTACGACCGAATAAGTCCACTATGTGTGGTCAACATTGACAACTCATAGCACAAGTCACAAATAGTCAGAGGGAGAGACAATGGTTTGGGAAGCCTATGTATTGACTAGAAAGGATAAAGAACTTCAATACGTAGTGGCACGGTGTGGCTAATATGCACACCAAACAACCAAAATATGCATATGTCACTGATCATGACCAGAGAATTTCAATATGGATGGTCAACATTGACCAACCATAACACGAGTCACAAACGGTCAGGAGAGGAAACAATGCTATGGGAATGTTGGTTCTCAACTACCAAGTACAATGACCGTCAATCAGTAGTAGCACGGTGTGCCTACCATGCACAATGACCGACCAAAGTAGGCATATGTACTGCCTTTGACCAAAGAAATCCGCTGTGTGTGGTCAACGTTGACAACTGAGAATACCAGTCACAAATGGTCAGAGGGGGAAACAATGGTTTGGGAACACCAGGTATCAAATAGCAAGCACAAGGGGCTTCAATACTTTGTGGCACGGTGTGGAGACCATGCACGGTGACCAACCAAAGTAAGCATATGTCACAAACTATGGCCAAATAATTCCACTAAGTGAGGTAAACTTTGACAACTCATAACACGAGTCACAAATGGTCAGAGGGGAAAACAATGGCTTGGGAACACTAGTTATCAACTAGCAAGTACAAAGACCTACAACAAGTAGCGGCACGGTATGGCTAACGTGAACAGTGACCAGCCCAACGATGCATACGTCACTGACTACGGCCGAATAATTCCACTATGTGTGGTCAACATTCACAACTCATAACACGAGTCACAAATGGTCAGAGGGAGAGACAATGGTTTGGGAAGCCTATGTATTGACTAGAAAGGACAAAGAAATTCCATACGTAGTGGCACGGTGTGGCTAATATGCACACCAAAAAACCAAACTAGAGATATGTCACTGATCATGACCAGAGAATTTCAATATATGTGGTGGACGTTGACCAACCATAACATGACTCACAAACGGTCAGGAGAGGAAAGAATTATATGGGAATATCGGTTCTCAACTACCAAGTACAAAGACCTTCAGTCAGTAGTAGCACGGTGTGGCTACCATGCACAATGACCGACCAAAATAGGCATATGTACTGCCTTTGACCAAAGAAATCCGTTGTGTGTGGTCAATGTTGACAACTCATAATATGAGTCAAAAATGCTCAGAGGGGGAAACAATGGTTTAGGAACACCAGGTATCAAATAGCAAGCACAAGGGGCTTCAATACGTTGTGGCACGGTGTGGGGACCATGCACGATGACCACCCAAAGTAGGCATATGTTATAAACCATGACCAAATAATGCCACTAAGTGTGGTAAACTTTGACAACTCATAACACGAGTCACAAATGGTCAGGGTGGAAGATAATGGTTTTTGAATACTAGTTATCGACTAGCAAGTACAAATACCTTCAACATGTAGTGGCACAGTGTGGCTTCAATGCACAGTGACCAACCGAATTATGCATATGTCACTAACCATGACCAACAAATTTCACTTCATGTGGTCAACGTTGAAAACGCATAACACGAGTCACAGATGGTCAGAGGGGAAAACAATGGGTTGGGAACACTAGTTATCAACTAGCAAGTACAAAGACATTCAACAAGCAGTGGCAAGGTATGGCTAGCGTGCACAGTGACCAGCCCAATGATGCATACGTCACTGACTACGGCCGAATAAGTCCACTATGTGTGGTCAACATTGACAACTCATAACACAAGTCACAAATGGTCAGAGGGAGAGACAATGATTTGGGAAGCCTATGTATTGGCTAGAAAGGACAAATAAATTCAATACGTAGTGGCACGGTGTGGCTAATATGCACACCAAACAACCAAACTAGGCATATGTCACTGATCATGACCACAGAATTTCAATAAGGGTGGTCAACGTTGACCAACCATAACACGAGTCACAAACATTCAGGAGAGGGAACAATGCTATGGGAATATCAGTTCTCAGCTACCAAGTACAACGACATTCAGTCAGTAGTAGCACGGCGTGGCTACCATGCACACTGACCGACCAAACTAGGCATATGTACTGCCTTTCACCAAAGAAATCCGATGTGTGTGGTCAACGTTGACAACTCATAATACGAGTCACAAATGGTCAGAGGGGGAAACAATGGTTTGGGAACACCAAGTATCAAATAGCAAGCACAAGGGGCATCAATATGCTGTGGCACGGTGTGGAGACCATGCACGATGACCAACCAAAGTAGGCATATGTCACTGACCATGACCAAATAATGTCACCAAGTGTGGTAAACGTTGACAACTCATAACACGAGTCACAAATGGTCAGGGTGGAGGATAATGGTTTGTGAATACTATTTATCGACTAGCAAGTACAAATACCTTCAATATGTAGTGGCACAATGTGGCTTCAATGCACAGTGACCAACCAAAGTATGCAGATGTCACTAACCATGACCAACAAATTTCACTTCATGTGGTCAACGTTGAAAACGCATAACACGAGTCACAAATGGTCAGAGGGGAAAACAATGCGTTGGGAACACTAGTTATCAACTAGCAAGTACAAAAACCTTCAACAAGCAGTGGCACGGTATGGCTAGCGTGCACAGTGACCAACCAATGGATGCATACGTCACTGACTACAACGGAATAAGTCCACTATGTGTGGTCAACATTGACAACTCATAACACGAGTCACAAATGGTCGAAGATTAGACAATGGTTTGAGAAGCCTATGTATTGACTAGAAAGGACAAAGAACTTCAATACGTAGTGGCACGGTGTGGCTAATATGCACACCAAACAACCAAACGAGGCATATGTCACTGACCAAAGAACTTCAATAAGGGTGGTCAATGTTGACCAACCATAACATGAGTCACAAACGGTCAGGAGAGGAAACAATGTTATGGGAATATCGGTTCTCAACTATCACGTACAACGATTTTCAGTCAGTAGTAGCATGGTGTGGCTACCATGCACAGTGACCGGCCAAAGTAGGCATATGTACTGCATTTGACCAAAGAAATCCGTTGTGTGTGGTCCACGTTGACAACTCATAATACGAGTCACAAATGGTCAGAGGGGGAAACAATGCTTTGGGAACACCAGGTATCAAAAAGCAAGCTCAATGGGCTTCAATACATTGTGGCACGGTGTGGAGACCATGCACGATGACCAGCCAAAGTTGGCATATGTCACTAACCATGACCAAATAATGTCACTAAGTGTGGTATACTTTGACAAATCATAAGACGCCTCACAAATGGTCAGGGTGGAAGATAATGGTTTGTGGATACTAGTTATCGACTAGCAAGTACAAATACCTTCAATATGTAGTGGCACAATGTGGCTTCAACGCACTGTGACCAACCAAAGTATGCATTTGTCACTGACCATGACAAAATCATTTTTTTTCATGTGGTCAATGTTGACAACTCACAACACGAGTCACAAATGGTCAGAGAGGAAAACAATGGCTTGGGAACACTAGTTATCAACTAGCAAGTACAAAGACCTTCAACAAGCAGTGGCAGGGTATGGCTAGCGTGCACAGTGACCAGCCCAGGGATGCATACGTCACTGACTACGGCCAAATAAGTCCACTATGTGTGGTCAACACTGACAACTCATAACACGAGTCACAAATGGTCAGAGGGAGAGACAATGGTTTGGGAAGCCTATGTATTGACTAGAAATGACAAAGAACTTCAATACGTAGTGGCACGGTGTGGCTA